>CAJQZJ010032670.1:1283811-1290221 GCA_907164525.1 Lophiomys imhausi | reverse complement strand
TGGAGAACAGAGTCAGACCTTCACCTGAAGAATAGTCAGACCCTCACTTGAAGAACAGTCAGACCCTCACCTGGAGAACAGAACTAGATGTGGGAAGAGCCTCATATCACAACCAGCTGGTGACAATGTGAAATCTTTACTCTGGTTCATCTTTGTGAGGCTGTTTTAAAATGATAAAGCACACTCTCTTGGTGCTTTGTTGTGTCTAACAGAGCAGGTACCATAATGCTTTTGTTTCTTTCCAGAATTCTCTGGAGATCTGGTGGAGTATATTGGAAACATAATCTTAAAATCACAGGACCTGGGGACCACACATTCCCCTTATCCAAGTGCCAGTCAGGACCGACCTCCCTTGGCTGGAAAAGAAGGGTGACAAGTACCAATTAGGTTGGGGCTTTGTCCAGGCCACTTCTTCACTCCCGTCCTGCTTTTTAATGGTCTTGTCCTTGCCAAGCAGCTTCAGCAACACTCCTCTACCAACAGCATCAAACGGATCAATCATTTAATGAATTGGTTTGAGGAAGTCTCAATGAGTCACCCCACACCTGGACCCCAGGGGTGATGGACAGACAGATATTCAGAAAGACACCATTAACACACCTCCAGATCCAAAAAGAGGCTGAGTCGAGTAGATGAGCCAATGGAGAGGAGCCATAGTGCAGTTGGCATGATGCACCCTCCAGGAGCCATGCACAGACAGAGACTAATAGCACCTATCCACATGGATGCTGCTCTCCTGAGCTAAAGAGGGGGCCCCAGCCCAGGAAGATGCGCCCACTATACAGGGCTAGCCCGTGGCTCTCCAAAGGCCATGTCTATGCCTGACTGAAACACAGCTTGCTAGAAAGAATAGAGATGGTTTTGGTGCAAGAATGGCATTGGAGGGGAGCAGATATGCTTAATAAAAAACCGTGGACCCACCAGCCTGCCTAAGGAAATGTGGTTCTAAGGTCTGTTCTAGTAAAAGTACTCAACACAGGAAGAGAGCATCATCATTTCACTTCAGTGAGACAAGAAGAATAACAAGGATTGCTAGAAGGATGCTGGCTTTTAATCCTGCAACTCCCCATGCTAAAAATCAGTAACAAAAGGGGGAAAAGATGGAAGTAAATAAGGAAGGAAGGAAAATGGGAGGGAGGGAAAGAGAAAGGGAAGAAGGGAGGGAGAAAGGGAAAGGAGGAGATGTCAGAGAGGAAGGAAGGGAGGGAAGGAGGGAGGGAGGGGGGAAGGAAGGAAGGAAAAGAGAAGGAGGGAGGGAGGGGGAGAGGGAGCAAGGGAAAAAGGAAAGAAGGAAGGGAGACAGGGAGGGATGCTAGTTCCCTGGATGTATTTTATCCTTCCAGAACACAAAACTCCCCAGCTCTAGTCAGAAACCCAAGAGATGGATGCCAAACCTGGCCATGAAGGATCCTCCTTAACTCTTTCCCAGGTCACCATGTGGTCATCCACACCCTTTGTCCCAACCCACAGGCCAATGTCACACCCAGCGTAGAGCCCATGAGGTATTCAGTGGTGGGGTCCCCAGGCAGGCCTGGCTTCTGCAGCTGCAGGGCTGTTAGTCGGCTCAGCACTCCTAACTTCAGGGAAGAGAGCTCCAGTGCTGTTTTTCATTGTGCGCCATCAACTCCATGGTTGGCCTGTAAGGACCAGCTGGCTCTTAGTCCTCAGCATCAAACACCCCACCCCATTCATTCATCACAGCCTCTGCTAGGGGCTTCACACACCCCTGGAGGTTTAGCCAATAATATCAACATGAGCCTGTCCAGGTGTACACCCAGAAAGCCCCAGAGAATCACACCAACCCAAGGACAGCACTGCCACTGGAGGACCCTGAGCATCCCATGACCCCCTGAACTGATGATGTCAGACGCATATTGCACAGTATACTATTTTGGGGTAAAGATAAAGATTTAATAGACAAACAACAGCAACAGAACAAACAAACACAAAACAAAACAAAACAAAAAAACACTTCCAAATATGGTCCAACTGACTTTCAGACTCACTGACAACACAATCTTACATCATGGTTTCATATCCCTTTTTCTATCCAAATCATGTGGTTTGCCTTAATTCCTCAAGTGGGCAATTGCCAGTTGTCTTATTTTTATAGAAAAAATTCTCAATTGTCTCTATTTGAAGAAGCTAGTCATCAAGCTCATGGAACAGAAATGTACAGAATAAAATTTACATTCATCTCCGGCAAGTCTCCCACAGCTGCTCTCTGTGTTCCAGAGAGGTCACGAGGGAGCATGTCAGTAGAACTGCACTTCCTGTCAGTGGAGAGGACACAGAGGAGGTGGGACATCCCCTGCAGAGATCACCCTGAATGCAGGCACAACTCAGTTCCCTGTGAGAGAGCAGAGTGTCACACCCTGACCCAGCGTCACCCAGACCAGTAATGGTTCAGGCTTTAAGCTTTCTCCCTGGTCAAGGCCTCATGCTAGGCTGAGCCCAGCCCCTTGGGTGGGAGTAGGTTTCCCATTGCTTTGCATCCTACCCAGTAGAGCTGCTCTCTTCCTGGTATCCTGTAGGCCAGAATGTCCAAAAGAATCAGACACAATAAATCTCCTTCGAATTATTGCAATTTCCATGACTACACCAAAAAATGGGAAACAGGTGAAAGTAATTTTAATAACATATTTTGTTTAATCCAATACAGTCAAGAGCTTACCATCCCATGGAATCAGTACTAAACTGCAAATGGTGCACTTCCTTTTCTGCCTGGACTCTCTTGTTCCCTACATATAAGACTCATGGGTGCATCTCTATCCAGAGCATCGGCCAGCCAGCTCTCAGTGACCATATGAGTCCTGGGTCTGCTGTGCTGAAAAACAAAAACCCAGGCTATGACCCTGTGCTATGTATGCATAAAATACAAAAATTTTTTATTTTAAATACAAAATCAATATTGACATGATCTTTTAAGTGTCCCAACTTAAAGCCAGGACTAGTGATGCAGATCTATGACCCCAGCTTCTGGGGAAGAAAAAGCAAGAAGACTCCAATTTCAAGGGCATCCTGCATAATCTAGTGAGACCATACCCTAAAATATTACATATATTTTACCTGCGTGTCTGTGTGCTCACACACATACATGCCACATGTGATCACATGTGTGGAAGTCAGAAAACAACTCATGAGATCAGTTCTCTCCTTCCATGCTGTGAGCTCCTGGAGTTGAACTCAGGTCAGCCAGCTTGGTTATAGGCACCTTTACCTGCTGAAACATCTTGCTGGCCCCATAGCCTAAAATTCCAAGAAGTAAGAATGAGGGCTGAAGAGCCAGTTGGATGGCAGGGCGATTGTCTACTCTTCCCAAAGCCCCAAAATCAATCCATAGCACCAAAACCCAAAATAAAACAAGTTTCCAAATCATACATTTATTTCATTATTTTCCCCGCTGATGTCATTGACTGTTTAAAGGATGACAGAACAGCATGAAGCCTAGCCTGGTCCTCAGGTTTATGTGGAAAAGTGAATATCCAATTGCAAACCCATTTACCGTGTGCCCAGGCCACTGTGGTCCAAGTGCCCTTGGCTTGCCGCTGCATACATGGTGTGTAAGAGAGACAGGCAGATTCAGGAGAGTAAGATACGTTTCCAAGGAGGTAATGAGAGAATGCAAGAAACTTCTGAGATCATGCGTGTGTGCCTGCAGAAGGTAGCCCAGTCCAAGAGGCATGACTGGGCCAAGGACACTGAGTGATGGGGTGAGGGACATCCCTGAAGAGAATAAGGACTATATGTGGGACAGAAGACAAGGCTGGGCCAAGGTGCTCTCAGGGGAGCACAGACTGCTGGCCTCTTGAAATTCCTGATCTGACAGGCTTGAGGGTTTTTACATCAGTCTCAGGTATATATAAACACAGACACCTCATCCTAAGGACCCTGCTGCTGTAGGGCAGAGACAGACAGCTCTGACCACTGCAGTAAGTAATCAGAGACTACGTACGTAACCATCTGGCCTCTCAGGCAACAAGGTTCCAATTGGTGCCCCAGAACTTATAATTTTCTTTGGAAGAAGATGGTGAATTAATACACAGATCGGGGCACTCCTGGCAGCAATGGTACATCCTTACCAGCAGAGAGGACCTAGGGAATACTTGCCACACTCCCCCTCCACTGATACACAGTCACCGAAGACAACTAACCAGATGTGCAGATACACCAACACAGATGGAACCAAAAACAGGGCTCCATGGGAAGGAGACCTGGACAGCCATCCTATATGGTCCAGGACATCAAGAACAGACTCTTTAATACACTGAGCTCAAAACTCACAGGAAGGACAATGGGAAAGCAAGGGTCTGCATGAGTCTTGGCCAGCATTTAGAGGCATGGCCTGTGGGTTCCTGAGGTATAGGCATTAGCCAAGTTTCCTCCAGGGGTCACTCAGTGGGGTAGAGAGCAGGGTTGGTCAGTCAGGAATTTACCCAGCCATATGTAAGAGGTTTCTATAGATTGTGAGTTTCCAAGTTGTTCCAAGTGAGCAACAGTCACCAGACATGCCCATCCTAGGGGTGGGGCACATGGGTCCACATCCTGCCAGCAGAATTTTAAAGGAAATTTAATGATATGGTTACAAATCACATCACTGGAGACAAGAGTGGTTACAAGCTGCAATCCTATAAAGTAAAGATGCAGACAATGGCTGCTTTTGTTCCCAGGGACAGGGACACACTGAGGAGAAAAGCCCTTCTGAGCAGCTGCTTTCTGCTGCTCTGTCAGTTACTTTTCTCATGGCTACAGTTGAGCACCCAACAAGCCAACCTAAAAGGAAGGGGTTATTTTGCCTCACAGACTCAGCTAGAGTCCCTAATGGTGACAAAGTCAAGGTGGCAATAACTTGAGGCTGCTGGCCACAGTTTCCAAATGGGAAGCAGAAAGTTGGTGCTCAGTCACTCTCTCCTTATTCAGTCCAGGACTGCAACCCACAAGAGGGTGCTAACCCCAGTTAACCAACCCTAGAAACTTCCCCACAGACACACCCACAGAATAGGTGATGCTACATCCTGTTAACATTAATCACCGTATCTCCACTCTTTGTCCATCGCTTTTAAGCTATAACCTTCTATCCCATTTCTCCATGGACATCTCATATTCCCAAATGTATTCGGCCCAACCTCAAAAGTCCCCAGAGTCTTTATCAGTTCCAACACTGTTCAAAATGTAAATGTGGAGTCTCTTCTGAGACTCAGGTGATCTCTTAACTGCAAACCCTTACAACATCAAAAACAAGTTGCATATTTCCAACATACAATAACACAGCATAAACATTCCCATCCCAAAGGGGAGAGTAAAATATATCAAGAAATATTGCACCAAAGCAAAACTGAAAATCAATAAGGCAAAAACCAAAGTCTGTGGCTCCATGTCCAGCATTTTGAGCTTATGATGAAATCACCTGGGCTCCAAAGGACTTGAATAGCCCTGCCATTTAGCATTAGTGGTTACAGAATACATAGACTTTTTCCTGGGCCAATTCCATTTCATATAAAGAGCTGTCCTATGTGGAGGTCCACATTCCTGACGTCTCCAACATCCTGGGATCAACACTGAAGCAGGCTTCAGTGTCATGGCTTTATGTGGTAGCACCTCAGGGACCCCTTTCAAGGAATATGACCCTTATTGCCTGTCCTCAGTGGCCTTCTGGAATCTTGGCACAAGTCTCCATGAGTCCCACACTCTTACATCTAGGATGCTTGTAAGTACCCTGTGGATAACACTGCTAAGTCCTTCTACTAGCTTGAGATGTAGCTGGGTTCCCTTGGTCCACAGTTGCTTTATGCCTTTCAAGTTGATCCTGGGTAAACACTTCCTTCAAGGTTTGCTTTCTCAATTTAGGCTCTCTCTCTTCTAATGAGTGTGGATTTTCACTAGATGGAACTTCAAGTGGTTGGCGCCCTGCCTCGTAGAACCTTTCCTGTCATCCTAGTATATAATGGGAGATCTCTCTCTAATGATCTGTATCAGTCACTTTTCTGTTGCTATGACTAAACACCATAACCAAGGCAAGCTATAGAAGAAGGAGATTTTGTGCTAATAGCTCCAGAGGAATAAGACTCCATCATGGTGTGGAGACCTGGAGGTGGTATGAAGGTTTAATTTCAGAGTTTTCTTCCAGTTACATTCTTCCTGGTCCTGTTGTTCTTGGACCTTTTGAACTGATTTAAAGGAGTAATGTGGAAGAGTTTGGGACATTGTGCTGTAAGCAAAGCTCACTGAGTCATTCTGTTGAGCATCTGGGAGGCCAGAATGTCAAAAGCAGTCTGTACAGTGGAAGGGCATCAAGGCTGCACCACCTAAACATCCAGCAAAAAGCCCTTGGGATCAAGTGTTCAAATACCTAAAACTATGGAGCACGGTCTCATTCAAACCACCACATGATCCTAATCTCTTTAATGTTT
>CAJQZJ010032670.1:1271311-1278811 GCA_907164525.1 Lophiomys imhausi | reverse complement strand
CAGTCAGGCCTGCCAGAGCCATCAGGACATGCAAAGCAGGTGGAAGGAGGGGGCTTTGGCTCATCTCCATTCCTGGGCTTCTCCAGCATGCTGGCTGAGGCAGATATGCAAATAATACGACAATAAAAGCAGAAGAAGGATAAAACAATAAAAACAGAAAAGGGGCTGCTTCCCTGTTATTTTTTAAGTTCTCAGAGAGATCCGCCCTGCCGATGCCCAGAGAATCCGGGTGCAACTCGGTCACCATGGCCACTCTTACCCCTGCCTCATCAACAGCCTCCACCTCCTCCTCCATTTAGCTTGGAGAGGGTGGATCCCACTCTCACCCAGCCCTGCACACCCAACCGGTTCCCTTCCTCTCCTAGGGCATCAGAAATTCATGAAAGTATAGTAAATGTTCATCCTCTTCACTTTAAAAAAGTAAATAAATAACAGCAGTGGCACACTGCTGGTAAAAGGCCAGAGGTACACTGCTGCAACAGCAGGCAGGCTGTGTGCTGGTGAGATTGCTCGGGCACCATCCGGGCACAGAATGAATGTGGAAGCTGTGCCAGGGGACCAGGGTACCAGGCACCAAGGGGAGCAGAGGCAGGAAATTGATGGAAGACGATTTCAGAATCCTTGGACGGAGGAGTCACATATACGGAAAACTCCTGGTGTGACTGTGGCTTTGCACAGTGTGTCTGCTCTGTGCGTCTAACTTAGTGCCGCCGATGCCCGTATGTGTCCTTGCAAAAGCAATGTATACTGCACCTGAGACGGGGACTTCCACTCAGGACCTGTGCCCTGGGACAGGGATGTCTCAGACCTGAGGATTCTGCACAGCCAAGGCCACCACTGGGAGGAGCAGCAATAAGAAACTGCCTTTAGAATCAGCAGCTATGGTTCTGAAAACCACGTGGCCCACAAGGCCGCGATGTACGTACGGCCAGCCGCGTTTTAAATGAATAAGAAGGTCCTGTGCCTTGTGCAATGGAACTGACAATACCGCTTCTCTAGGGTCACTGAAGTCAATCGCAGATTGAGGTGTAGAACTCAAGGAACTTGAGCCTCTTTTCAAGTCCCAGGAACCCACAAGTGGGTAACGGAGAAGGCTCCGCCCTCTGAAAGCCACTGATATGACACTGACAGCTATCACCCCGTGCCTGGGGCTTTGGATGCTCTGGGACCCTGTGCCTCCTCCCTACACTCCGAGAGCTTGCTGGGGGGGACCCCACCCTGAGGTCACCAGATAACTCCTCATCTCCCGGTTTTTGAGTTGCACCAGGGTCACGCTGATAATTTTCTGACAAAGACCCAACCATTAGCAGTTCCCAGGAAAAGCCAAATGGTGGGATGAACCTATGGCTAGATGGATAGTAGAAATGTAACCGCTGTGGGCACTGTGTCCCAAATCCCTCGTGGCCCCAGCACTTTGAAAGGCTGAGGAGACGTCTTCAGTGTGTGGTGAGCCTGAGTTACACCCTGAAAAGCCAGACAAGTGCAAGGACTACATGACGTGCTAAATCAGCAGTTTATATTATACGACTGGGAAGTCTTAGACTTTCTTCTTTTGTTAAAGTAGAGAGACAAAAAGTGATTTTCCTCCCACAGGAAGGAGGAATGAGCTCACAATTCTGAAAAAATAAACTCGGATTATCTCAACTTTTTCCTAATAGTAAAATACACAAAAATCAGTAAAATCTTCTCAAATAAATAATCACTGCATTCCAGGAATTCATCTAAATAGGACAGCAGTTTGGCTTAAATAATATTTTCCAAAGTGTTCACTATAGAGGCCAAGGTGAGGCTGACCCAGAGGCCCTGGTCCATAGGGAACCCATCTCGAGTTCCCCATCCTATCTAGGCAGTCCTGTCACAGACAACACCCCTCCACCTTCCCAAGATGTGCTGCCCCTCCATCGTTGGGTTTTCCTGGGACCAGTGGCTGAGCCTCAGATCCTCAGCTGGACATGGAACCATGGAGATTTCCACCCACTATGGCTAAGTGACATTCAGTTACACCTGCCTTCAAACACTCAGAGCCACCATGCTGCGGATGTTGGCAGGATTTTGGAAATAAAGGCACAGTTCCTCAACTTACAGGAGGACATGTCACAGGTACATGCAGCTATACCCCACTGAACACCCAGGTTCACTGCAATCTGTGTCAACATCTGCAGAAGCAAGCCCGGCTCACCTCACAGCCTCGGGGTGTAGCTGGGACAAAAAGCAAGGACAGAGTAGTTACCCAGCGGGATAGGAGTGGCTGGAGCCAAGCCAGACAGTAGCATCCCATGGTGTTCTACCAACCACGTGCTTTCTCCATGTCTGGTAGAACCCTGGAACAGGTATCAATTTCCTAAAAGGCAGAAACCCAATGGTGGTCTCTACAGGCCTATCCAGCGCAAGACATAGGGGAGTGTAGCTATCTGGACACATTGTAAAACTGCTGTCCAGGTAAGCTACAGGAGCCAAGCCAGTCCTGCTGCCTGGCAAAGCTGGGTAAGGAGCATTCGTTCTGTCATTGACAAAGCTCACTGAGTGCCGGCTATATGCCGTGACCTGTGACTGGTGTTGGGATTTATAGGAGAGTCCCGAGGATTTCTTTACTTTGCATGTGAAGTTGTTTTCAGCACACTTCCCCAGCAGCAAACAACTCAGGCTGTTTAAGGAACATACACCCAGTTTCATTTTGAACCAATTAGCATGGAAACACTTTTCCCCCCCGACAGAGAATTGTCCATAACCCATTTCACTGTTGCCCCAGGCACTGTGGTAATATTCCTGAATGGGTGGTAAAGGTTTTGTGCTAATACAACCTGCCCCAGTGACTCTGATGTGAAGCTGAGTTCGTAGTCAAAGCCTTGATGAGAAATTAACAAGCAGGAATCACTGACAAGACTTTGCTGAGGCATGCTCTTTCCTCAGCTCCTCACACTAGATAAAAACTGGGCTCATCATATTGTATTAATGAAACTCTCAAAAATTACTCATACGATATAATGAATCTAACAGTTAGCTGCTACTCCTGGGCTTAATAGACTGAAACACATATGATTCTTCAAGGAAAGGGCAAGCAGACACCTGAGGACATCTCGGTGTCCCAGAAGACCAATTCCCAATCAAAGCAGGGCACCCTGCAAGCAGACCCAGTATGGTTGGCAGGCTCCAGATCATTTTGCAGGAATATTCCCAACACTTAACCATATGACACAGTCCACATCCATCTCCAAGCCTGCTCTGAAGGACAGCGCGATGGAAGGTTTTCCCATGGGCATCTCAGCTTAAAAAGGGAACAGAGGAAGTATAATGATCTCAGTCAAGGATGTTCCCGAGCCTCCGAGTTCCCAACACAAAAGGGATGTGAAAACAGCTTTGATCTATGGGCATAGATCTATTGTCCAAGCTGCAAATGAGAGATTGGTCACCGTCCCTGCTCTCAAAGGCTGTAATAATGATGTCCTCTCCATGTGGGCAGAGACAAATAGTACCTAAAAAAAAAAAAAAAATCACTCAGTAAAGACATAGGATCCCTCCAAGGGAACAGAGATGGAACTGCTTGTTCTGTGAGTAGTAGGGGTGGGGACATGTTCTTGTAGGTGCATATTTGCATGTGCATTGTACATGTACATACGTACACATCCATGTGAAGGTCAGAGGTCAACTAGGTAGTGGTCCTCAGGACAGGCATTCCCTGTGCTTTTTTGAGACAGGATCTTAGTGGAACCTGGAGCTCACCAATTAGATGATGCTGTCTAGACAGTGAGCCCCAGGGACTTGTCAATCTCCCACCACAATCTCCATGGGGTCACCAGCATGCACCACTATGCCTGCCTTTCTCCATGGGTTCTGGGTCTGGAATTCAGGTCCTTGTGTCTGCACAGCAACCAACTGAGCTATCTCCTCTACCATATCCTGTGATGTTGACAATTCCCCAATGTTGAAAAAAGTTACACCCATCCCTTAGATGATGACCATTGTCTCCCAGTGTCTCAAAGCTGGGGCCCAGGCCTCATAGAGGAGAGGGGAGGGACTGCTGAGGAAGTCTCTGTTCCTTTCTTTACTTTCTGTTTAGACAATTAAGTGTAACCAAGGAGCCACCTGGATCAGCCTCTGGCACTGGCTGCAGTGGCAAGTTGGTGGGGGGGAGGAGGCAGAGCGGAAGGTGGGTGGTGAGTTGGGCACGTCTGGTCTGTCTGAACCATAAACCAGGGAGTGTGGGCACAGTGGGGGAAATGCGGGCCGTTAGAGGTAGTGATGACAGACAGAGGCAGGGGTGCACAGGCCTGTGATCACTGCCCTGCCTCAGGCAGCACCCAGGTGTTGGTGAGGCATGAAGGCAGGGCATGCAAAGACAGCCTCCAGAGAAAGCCCTGGAAAATCCCCAAACACCACAGCTCCCACGGTAGGGCTGGTTTGCTGAATAAGAAAAAAACCCAAGCCTGCCTGCTGTCCAACCCAAATAGCCGGGCCCGCTTTGCACAGGGCCTCTGGCGGGGTATGGGATGGACAAGGAGAAGGTGGGTCCTGTGGCTCTTCAGGGCACTGTGAGTCTGGATGAGCCTCGCAGGCTACAGGAACTCAGGGTGCTCGGCTGAGAGCCCGGCTCTTCAAGGAAGCTGGGTGATGAACTCTGGTTATTAAAGGCTTCACACCCTAAATGTCTAGCTGTTGACAGTGTACAAAGCACGTGTTTGCTCTCCACGGGCATGACTCTCACTGTACTGCATGTTAGGTTAGTGTTGCAGAGCACAGTGGTCTACCCTGTCTATGTTTGTGTTCGAGGGCTCATTTGTCACCTACCATTAGTGACATTTCCAAGCTCTGCAGCTGGTGTATTCTAAGGATGGAGACATTGCGAGAGTCAAGCTGTGCCTGACTGCTGTTGACTCAGGCCACATTTGACCAATGAGAAGCTAAGGGCGTAGTCGCCTGAGCCCCATCAACACCCATGTCCAGCCAGCAGAAGAGAAAGGAGCACCGCTGTGCAGTGTGAGCACGCAGCACACACGGGTCACCTCCAAGCCAGGGCCTTGCTCTTTCCAGAGCTCCTTCCTGTGCCTGCTGAGGCTCATCTTCACTGGGCTGTCCCTCAACAGCCTCGTTCCTGTGGTTCACACAGCAGCTCTCTGGGTTTCCGGGAAGATCACATCAAACCTAGTTAGTGAGGTGTCACTCTTCCTTGATTGTCAGCCCTGAGAATCCAAATGACACCGATGAGTGTCACTAGCACGGTTCCTGGGTCCTCTGTATCCCTTACTGAGCAGGTCCATGTCTGTCCACGTGTGTCCATCCTGGGGATGACACAGACTCCTATCCTGAGCTCAAGGCAGGAAGAGAGCCAGGAGATGACTGAAGAGCTCGGGGGCCCTACTAGTACCCAGCCTCATGCAAAAGCACTTACCCAGCCCACCATTGTCTCCTATGCCCTCCTTAGTCCATCCACACCTGTGGTCAGCATGACACTCCTCCAGCTGCTGCAGACAGGGTGCTGTGGTCAGCATGACTCTCCTCCAGCTGCTGCAGACAGGATTTGCACCCTTTCTCCTTGTGTCACCAGGCCCAGCCGCTCGGAGCCCTGTTGGATTCTCTACATCCTTCTGCAAGGAATTGGCTGGCAGTTGGCTTTCAGCCTGGCCAGACGGTCTGAATCAAGAGGCAGGCCAGTGAGAAGAGCTGGCTGGCACTGCCAGTGGCTACTGCCGTCTGCAAGCAGACCTTGTGCTCAGGGAGCCCCCACTGCACTGGCCAAGAGTTCTACCAGCCAAATGGAACTGTCTTGTTAATGTCACTTGAATAGAACCCAGTCACAGGCACCGATGCTGTATAGCCACGCCACAGTGCCCATAGGCCAGACCCCATCAAGCTTATGGTAAAGGCGACTAACACATCATCTGCTGAGCCAACTCTCTGACCCTTCAGAATGAAGGTGGAAACTGAAGAGAAGTTATGCCCTGGACAGCTGAGCTTCTGGTACCCTTCTGGATCCATCTCTGGAAAGCCATTGACCATGTGGCCAGGACAAGTCGCTTTAGATCTCTGCCCCAGTTTCTCTGTCTGGGAGCTGAGGACTTAGCTGTCTCTACAGCCAGATCAAGATTCACATCAGCGGCTTTATCTATAAGTTAAAGAATGTGGTCCTGTTCAGAAATAGGAGGCATCCCCTTCTCCAGCCCCTCTCACTCAGAGCTGTGCCAAGCTAAGAGAGCTCATACAGGCCGGGGTTGACACTCATGGCAATCAGGAAGAACTGGGGAAGCAGGTACCTTAAAGGCAGAGTAAATAGCTTCATGAAGACACAGACATACAGAAAAGAGCACGTGGCACAGACAAGGCAATAACGAGGCACAACTGCTCAGGAAAACCTGGTAGTGATAAGGCCACGGGGACTTCAGAAATCACAAAACCAGAATTCAGTGGTGTGAGTCCGAGGCCCACAAGTGTGAAGTCACAGCTGAGTAGGAAGGGATCTCAGTAGTCCTCTGGATGTGAGACACTGGCATTTTTCAAGCTATGCAAATACCAGCACAGCATCTGAAGAGCGACCGAAGAGAAAGCCAGTCAGAGTGCAGGAGTCACAGAGAACATTAATGGGAAAAGAAATCAAGAAAGGGATTATAAAACACAGCAAGAGGCAATGTGGGTATGGTCTTAAACACTGCCATGTATCAGACTGTAGGTCCTTCAATCCAGAAATAGATTTCTAGGTGTATCAGCCACTCTTTTCCTCACTATAACAAAATACCTGACAGAAATATCAAATATGAAAGGCTTATACTGGCTCATATTTCAGGGTACATAGTCCATCATGAGGAGGAAGGGCTGTACCAGGAACAGCTCCATCTGCAGCAGCCAGCATGTGAGGTGGTGGCTCATACCCTGACAGATCGGGAAATGTACTGGATCCGAAATAGGACCTGACCTTGACATTCAATGGCCTCCCTGATGACCCTTCAGCAAGGCTGTACTTCTGGCAGGCTGCACGGCCCCCAAACAACCACTGGAATCTTCCTAGAGTAGCTGCAGGTGAGATGACTACGGTTCTGAACATTCTCCACGTGGATGCTACCAGAAGGGAGTGACGTCAACCGGACTCACTGTCTCTAGAGAGATGAAGAACACAGGGTCAGATCATTAGTCATTTCCTTACAGAACTGAGCCAACCCCTCTGTGTACGATATCTTTCTGTTGCTGTGATTTTTTTTTAAATATGACAAAAAGGAATCTATAGGAGGGAGGATTTGTTTTGACGTACAGTTCCAGAGAGAGAGTCCATAATGGCAGGGTGGTCAGGACAGCAAACAACCAAGACGGGGAACTTGGAGTTCACCTCTTCAACCACAAACATAAAGCAGAGAGAGCAATCTGGAAGTAGGTGAATCTACCAAAGCCCACCCCCAACAAGGCTGCACCACATCCCCAAATAGCCCCACCAACAGGAACTAAGTATTCAAGTACCTGAGCCTATAGGTAGGTAGGCTTTTCTTCAAGTACCTGAGCCTATAGGTAGGCTTTTCT
>CAJQZJ010032670.1:1214679-1271301 GCA_907164525.1 Lophiomys imhausi | reverse complement strand
GCCTATAGGTAGGCTTTTCTTCAAGTACCTGAGCCTATAGGTAGGCTGGCTTTTTTTCTTCAAAACACCACACCTTCTACACCACCCATCAGTCATGAGATGATGAGCCTTGGGGTTGGCCAAACGCATAAAAACCTTTGCTTACACAAAGCCTACATGTGGATGTTTATAACAGGATGCTCAAAACTAGGAAGCAACTGAAGTGGACTTGAGAAGGCAAGTGGATAACTGCGAAACACCCAGGCAATGGAATATGGGTCGGTGCTAAAAGGAAATGAGCTCCCAAGCCATGAACAGATACAAAAGGCCTTATACACCCATCGCCAAGTAAAAGAAGCCAATTTGGACACTTTGTTCCGTCTGGTTTTTACCTCCTGACAGTGAGCTCTGGGCAACAGCAAGCATGCTGAACTGTCAGGGGAGTCACACTGAGGTCTGCATTTAATTTAATGTATGTCAGAATCATGATGGAGGTGTTGGAGAGACAGATCACTGTGTGTCCAAAGCACTCGCTGTAAGAGATGAGGACAAGAGTTTGGATCCCCAGCACCATCAAGCTGCTGGGTGGACATAACAGCCCACCTGTCATTCCACTGCTGGGAAGAGAGAGAGAGGGAAACCCTGTAGCAAGTTGCGGGTGAGAAAAACTCTATCTACAACCTCTGAGTTAAACTGAGATGGACTCTGCCTCAATGCATAGAGTGGGCAGCTGTCAAAGACTCCCAACATCAATGTCACCCCCTGCACACACATGTATGTACACACAAGCAAATGCACACACACACAAGCATGCACATGTGTGCACACACAAGCAAGTGCACACACAAGCAAATGCACACACATGCAGACACATGTGTGTACAAACAAGCAAATGCACACACAAGCACGCACATGTATGCACACACAAGCAAATGCACACAGACAAGCACACAATCACACACAGCATGCATACATTGTAAAAAGAAGTCCGGGATGCAACTAGAGGTTCCAAAGTTCATTCTTCAGAAATGAAAAGATAGATACTGAAAAAAGTCACAAGGCAGGTGCGGTAAATGGTCACTAGTAGGCGCGGGGCATAAACATGCATTGGTAGCAAAATTAACTCTGCCAACTGATCACCACTTTTTAAGTTTTGCATAAAATCTGAAAACAGCAACATGAAAATCAATGGAATAAGGGTGATAGATAAAGATCTAATTATTATTCTTTTACATATGGGCATCTAGTTTTCTCTCCACCACTTGCTGAAGGTGCTTTCTTTTCTCCAGTGTATGTTTCTGGCATCTTTGTTGAATGTCAGACGGCTGTAGTTACGTGTAACCATCCTTAGATCTTAGATTTTATGATATTGCTCTAAATGTCTGTTTTTGTGTCAGTAACATGTTGTTTTTATTGCTATTCCTCTGTAATATACTTTTAGATTTGGAATGGTAATCCCTCCAGCCTTGTTTTTTTGCTTAGGATTGTTTTGGCTATCCAAGGTCTTCTGTAGTTCCATATGGATTTCAGCATAGTTTTATATTTCTGTGAAGAATATTATGGTAGTTTTTATTGGGATTGCAATGAATCTGTAAAATCTGTGAATGTTTTTGATAGAATTGGTCGTTTTCACAATATTAACTCTACAAATTCATGAGCTTGGGATATCATTCCATTTTCTTGTGTCTTTCTCAATCTCTTTCTTCAGAGATTTAAAGTATCCACTGTAGAGGTCCTTCACCACTTTGGTTAGGTGTATTCCTAGATACATTACTTTATTTGAGGCTATTGTGAGTGAGAGTGTGTCAATGATCTCTTTCTCTGTACATCTGTTGATTATGTATAGAAAAGATTTTTATTTTTGCAAGTTAATTCTATATCCTTCCATGTTGTTTAATATGTTTATCACTTCTAAAAGTTTCTTGGTAGAACTTTTAGGGCCTCCTAGATATAATGTCATGTCATCTGCAAAGAGGAATAGTTAGACTTCTTTTCCTGTTTGTG
The DNA here is from genome assembly GCA_907164525.1 of Lophiomys imhausi. Lineage (NCBI taxonomy): Eukaryota > Metazoa > Chordata > Mammalia > Rodentia > Muridae > Lophiomys > Lophiomys imhausi. Next base: position 1,269,318 of record CAJQZJ010032670.1, on the reverse strand, counting down.
ACTTTTAATTTCCTTCTCTTACCTCATTATTCCAGCTAGTGCTTCAAGTACAGTATTGAGAAGGAGTGGTTAGTGGGTAGTGGTGGTGAATGCCTTTAATCCCAGCCTTCAGAAGGCAGAGGCAGGTGGATCTCTGTGAGTTCAAGGTCAGCCTGGTCTACAAAGTGAATTCCAGGGCAGTCAGGGCTACACAGAGAAACCCTATCTCAAAAAAAAAAAACAGGAAGGAAGGAAGGAAGGGAGAGAGGAGGGAAGGAGGAAAGGAAGGAGGGAGGGAGGGAGGGAAGGAAGGAGGAAGAGAGGGAGGGAAGGAAGGAGGGAGGGAGAGAAGGAGGGAGGGAGAGAGGGAGAGAGGGAGAGAGGGAAGAAAGAAAGGAAGGAAGGAGGGAGGGAGGGAAAGAAGGAGGGAGGGAGGAAGGGAAGGGAAGAAGGAAGGAAGGAAGGAAGGAAGGAAGGAAGGAAGGAAGGAAGGAAAAAGTGCTGAGAGTGGACAGCCCTGTCTCCTTCCTCATTTTGGTGGGATTCCCTCAAGACTTTCTTCATGTAGGATGATGCTGACGGTTGCTTTCTCACATATGGTTTTTACTGTGCTGAGATGTATCCCCTCTAGTCCTACACTCTCTAAAATTTTTATCATGAAGACATGTTTGATTTTGTCACAGGCTTCTTCGGCATCTACTGAAATGATTTGTCTTTAAGTCCATTTGTGTGGTTTATTACATTTACTGACGTGTATGTTGAACCATTCCTGACTCTCTGATATAAAGCCAACTTGGTCATGGTAGATAATCTTTTTTATATATGTCCTGTTCTGTTTGCAAGCATCTTATTGGGTATGTTTTAGTCTATATTAACCAGAGATAGTGGCCTGTAGTTTTATTTATTTGTTGTTTATTTATCTGGTTTGATGTTAGAGTAATACTAGCTTCATAGAAGGAATTTGGGAGTGCTCCTTCTGTTCTGTTTTGTTAAATAGTTTATGAAGAACTTACATTTTCCTTGAAAGTTTGGTAGAATTCTGCTGTGAACCCATCTGAGCCTGGACTTAATTTAGTTAGAAGCGTTATTATTGATCCAATCTCCACATTTGCCATGGGTTGTTTAAGTTGTTGATCTCTTCATGATTTGACTTCAGTGGTTTGGCTGAATCTAAAAATTTGTTCATGTATTTTAGGTTTTCCAACTTAGTGGACTATAGGTTTTTTAAAGTAATCTCATAATATTATAAATTTCTTGGGTGTCTTTCCATAATGTTTCCCTGTTTGTTTCTGATTTAGTTCTTTGAGGGCATCTCTTTTTCTTTCTTTTGGTTAGCTAGGACAAGTCCAATCAATTCTGTTCATTTCATCAAATAGCCAGCTCTTAGGTGATTTGATTCCTTGTTATTTTTGTTTGTATTTCATTAAGTCTGGCTCTGATTTTTATTATTTCTTGCAATCTACTGGACTTGGAGTTCATTTGTTCTTGCTTTCCCAATCTTTAAGTTGTATCATCTATGCATTTATGTGTTCTCTTTCTGATTTACTTATATAGGTGCTTAGAGCTATAAATTTCGCTCATAGGACTGCTTTTAATATGCCACAGAAGCTTTGTTGTGTATATTTTCATTTAGTTTTAGAAATTTTTTTATTTCTTTCTTGATTTCGTCTTTGACCCATTCGTTCATCATTCAGTAATGAGTTGCTGCTTGATCTCCAATAGCTTGTGTACTTACTATGGATTTGTTTGCTGCCAATATCAGGTTTTATTGCATTATGGTCAGATGGTGTACATGGAGTTACTTCAGTCTTCCTGAATTTGTTAAGCATTGGGTTTTGTGTCTCAGGATGTGGTCTCTCTTAGAAAACCTCCCATGAGCTGCCTAGTACAATGTATATTCTTTGATGTTTGATTGTAATATTCTGAGATCTCTATTAAGTGCATTTGATATATGATGTCATTGAATTCTACTATTCCTCTGCCAATTTTTATCCAGATAATCTGTCTATTGAAGAAAAATGGAGATTGAAATTACCTCTTTTTTTCTTTTTATTGTTTTTAAAAATATTTTGTGAATTTCACATCATATACCCTATTCTCTCTCCTCTCCCACCTCCCCTTAGAGCCACATAAAAAAAATCTCATTGTGGAAGCTGTAGTGTGTCTTAGTGTGTTCCACAGTATTTCCTTTTGTCCGTACTTTTTTGATTGAAAAATGTTCATTATAATGACTTCTTGGTCTGGTACAAGGCCTCTGGATTCTGCTACTTTGTCAATACTGGAACCTCACTGGGACTCCCTTCAGATACCCTGTTGTTGTCCTGTGTCATGAGGATCCTGTAGTTTTGGATCTGTGGAACTGTCCTCTTCATGCACTCCAGAAATTCATCCAACTTCAAAGCCCTCTTTCTAGGTCTGCAACCCCCACATAGAAGACCAGTTCTACTGCTCCACTGAGGTAAGGTGCAGGAGCTGCTGTCCTGAGTGGTGCATCAGATAAGAAATTAGACCAGCTCTCCTGCTCTCATGACTCCATCAGGGCCAAGTCTCCTGCCTGCTACTTGTAGGGAGGGCATCAGAGAGTGGAGTGGATTGCTCCCTAGCCAACACTACCACATAGCAAAAAAAAAAAAAAATGCAAGACTGGTTCTCCCACACTCACACCCTTGGTGCTAGTTCACCCACAACCCAACATCCAGGACCAGCTGTAGTGTGCTACCCAGGCAAGGTGCAGGGCCTGCTCTCCTGAGTGCTACAGCATGTGATGGGCAGTGATAGCTCTCCTGTTCTTGTGACCCCATTGGGGTCAGATCTCCTGTTGGCTACTGGTGGTGAGGGCAAAAGGGAGGGGAGGGGACTTCTTCCTCAACAACACCACCACAAAGCACACAAAAGGCAGGGCTGGCTCTCTCTCTCTCTCTCTCTCACACACACACACACACACACACACACACACACACACACACACAACCCTCACATCCAGGGCCAGGCAGGGTCTCTGGTTTGCTTCCTATCCTGAGAGTCCATCTGGTGCTTGCCTGGTTCTGGACCAGTAGTCATCACAGGCTAACTCCCTGTCTGGGCTTCATGGCACTGAACTGGTGTTTGTCTCAGGCTTCATTTTTTCCAGGAATCTTAAGCTACTCTTCATTCAGATGTTCATAGGTCAAAACACTGAATGTAGATATAGCCTCTCTCCTCTCTGTCACCTACTGATGCACATGTGATGTAGCAGCCACATCTGCAATGCCTCTAGGTGCAGGTCAAAATACTAACACAATTCTTTACAGACCTTGAAAGAAAAATTCTCAACTTCATGTGGAAAAAAAAAAACAGAATAATTAAAACAGCCCTGTACAATAAAAGAACATCTGGAGGTATCACCATCCCAGATTTCAATCTGTACTACAGAGCAATAGTAATAAAAACAGCATGGTACTGGTATAGAAACAGACCAGTGAATCAATGGAATTGAGTTGAAGACCCAGAAATGAACCCACACACCTAGGGTTACTTAATTTTTGACAAAGAAACTAAAACCATACAATGGAAAAAGGACAGCATCTTCAACAAATGGTGCTGGTTTAACTGGATGTCAACATGTAGAAGAATGCAAATAGACCCATATTTATCACCTTGCATGAAACTTAAATCCAAGTGGATCAAAGACCTCAACATAAAACCAGACACACTAAATCTAATAGAAGAGAAAGTGGGGAAAAGCCTGGATCTCATTGGCACAGTTGACAACTTCCTGAACAGAACACCAATAGCTTAGGCTGTAAAACCAACAATCAATAAATGGGACCTCATGAAACTGAAAAACTTCTGTAAGGCAAAGGACACTGTCATTAGAACAAAACAGCAGCCTACAGATTGAGAAAAGATCTTCACCAACCCCACATCTGACAGAAGGCTAATATCCATAATTTAAAAAAAAACTCAAGAAATTAAACATCAAGAAACCAAATAATCCAATCAAAAAATGGGATACAAAACTAAACAGAGAATTCACAAAGGAGGAATCTCTAATGGCTGAGACACACTTGAAGAAATGCTCAACATCCTTAGTTATCACAGAAATGCAACTCAAGATGACTCTTAGATTGCATCTCACACCTGTCAGAATGGCTAAGATCAAAAATTCAAATGACATCACATGCTGGCGAGGGTGTGGAGAAAGGGGAACCCTCCTCCATTGCTGGTGGGAGTGCAAGCTTGTGCAACCACTATGGAAATCAATCTGGTGATGTCTTAGAAAACTTGGAATAACTTTACCTCAAGACCCAGCCATACCACTTCTGGGTTTGCATTCAGATGATTCCTCACCAAACCACAAGGACATAGGCTCATCTATGTTCATAGCAGCTTTATTTGTAACAGCTAGAAACTGGAAACAACCCAGATGTCCCTCAACTGAAGGATGGATGAAAACAAGTGTGGTACATCTACACAATGGAATACTACTCAGCTATCAGAAACAATGAAATCATGCAATTTGCAGCCAAATGGATGGAACTAGAGAAGCTCATCCTGAGTGAGCTAACCCAGACTCAGAAGGATGCACATGGCATCTATTCACTTATCCTACAACCAACATACTGAAAGGAACAGGAACATGGACTTTGTTACTGTTAGTGGGACACTTTGCCCTAGTGGAGCTGCCATGTAGTCTCCCTGTGAAAGAGGAAGATGGTAGCCATCATGTGACTGATGAACTGGTGAGGGGCTAATATGTAGGAGCACGCCTTCCCAGAGGAGTAGGACACGTGGAAGAGGGGATAGATGGGGAGAGGGCAGGACTGGGAAAGGTGGAAGGAGGGGGCTGTGATTGAGATGTAGAATTAATTAATATATAAATGTATTTTTAAAAATCACCTCTTAATTAATGGATTGATGCTAATCTGTGTCTTTAAGTTTGGCAATATGGTTGTTATGAAATTGGTTGCACCGCTGTTTAGTGCGTATGTTTAAGATAGTAATTTTTTCTTGATTAACTTTTTCTCTTGCTAAGAGTAAAATGTCCCTCTTTGTCTCTTGTAGTTAACCTTAGTTTGAAGTGCATTTTATTAGATATTAGGACAGCAACACCTGCTTTCTTCCCAGCCCCATTTATTTGAAATACTTTTTCCATCCTTTCACTTTAATGCTGTGCCTATCTCCAAGACTGCGTTTCTTACCGACAATAAAAATATAAGTGTTGTTTCTTAATGAGTTCTACTGGCCTGTGTCTATTGATTGGAGAATTGAGGCCACTAATATTTAAAGTTATTATCGAAAGGTATGTGTTGATTGGTGCCATTTTGTTGTTGCTGTTTTACTGTTTGGGTTTGGTTTATTTTTGGGTTTCAAATACAGCTTCGTTTGTTTTCTTTCTAGAGCCTCTCGTTATGTGTATTCCTCTCTTCTGTCTCAAGTATTGCTTCCAATTTTCTCTGTAGGGTTGGTTTGGTGGACATGAATTCTTTTATCCTGTTTACACTATGATTTTTTTCCCTTAAGTGATGGCAGATGATTTTACTGGGTACATTATTTCAAGTTGCCATCCATGACCTTTTGGAATTTGAAGTACATTGCTCTAGAATTTTCTGGTTTTCAATATTTCCATTGAGAAATCAGCTGCTATTCTGATGATTTTTCCTTTAAAGTTGATTTGTTGCTTTTATCTTGCAGCTTTCAATATTCTCTTTGTTCTGTATATTTAATGTTTTGATTATAATATCCCATGTGTAGTGTTTTTTTTTTCTTGTGTTGTGTTTTTTGTATTCTCTGTGCCTCTTTTATCTGCGTGGGTGTAATCTTTCCTTACTTTGAAGATGTTTTCTTCTATGAACCTGTTGAAGATCTGGTCTAGGTCATCAACCTGGGATTTTTCTCCTTTTCTGTCCCTAACTCAAAAATCTGTTCTTTGCATGGTGTCCCACATTTCCTGCATGTTCCTTTCCTCCATTGTTTTTTTTATTATTATACTTTGCTAACTCCTCTACTTTATGTTCCAGTTGTGATATTCTATCTCCTACTTGATTCATTGTACTCAAAGATTTTCTTCTGATGTTTTGAGTTATTCAGCTGAGTTATTGGGTTTGTCAAGTTGTCTTCATCGCCGCCTGAGTACTTTCTTCAGTATTTTGCTCTTTACTGACTTCAACTTCGTTCAGCCATACACTTGTGTTTTCTTTCTCTGGTTGGTATGTCTAGTAAAGATTCTAGTTTAGATAGGCCAGTGAAGGAGCTGCATGACCAGAAATAGGTCTGAGAATGTGGAGACAAGATGAGAGGGCTTGACTCTGGGTGGGGGGACGGCTCACCAAGGAAAACCAGTATAGGCAACTCCAACTAGACCTAGGTCTAGGAGTGTGAAGATGGCGTGGCTGGGCTTGGTTCTGAAACAACTCACCAAGCAAAGCCAGTCCAGAGCTGTACTACTCAGAACTAGGCCTGAGAGCGTGAGGATGAGGCTAGAGTGGAGGACTGCATGATTCTCTGGACTTCTTTCTCACCTAATTGTTTCCTTTGCTGGACAGAAGGATTTTTTTTCTTGTTTGTTTGTGCTAGGAGGTCCTGTTCTTCAATTGCTTACTTTAATCCCTGAGGAAGTGGAGCCTCAAGTCTTTTCCTACTCCAAATCTTACAGGGTTCCGCCTGTGTTTTCTTCTACTGCTTTCACTCTTTCAAGTTTTACATCCATTTGGAGTGATTTTGTGCAGAGTGATATACGGGTCTAATTTCATTTTTTTCCGAGGTTGTTACACATGCTAGGCAAGTGTGCAGCCACTCAGCTGCATCCCTGGCCCTCTTCACTTTTTATTTCATGACAGAGTCTTGTTAAGGAACAAAGCTGATCTTAAACTCACACTGTAGCCTACGCAGACCTTTAACATATGATCCTTCTGCTTCAGTCTCTCAGGTATGTGGTATCCCAGGCCTGTGCCACCAGGTCTGGCTTTATCTCTCTTACTTGAGCTCATGACCTCAGTGAGGGTCTTAGTCAGTGTTCTATCGCTGTGACAAGACACTGTGATCTTGGCAACCCTTCCAAGGAAAGCAATTAGTTGAGGCTTGCTAACAGTTTCAGGGGTTTAGTTCAATTGTCATCATGACAGGAAACATAGCTGCAGGCAGTCAGGCATGGTACTGGATACGTAGCTGAAAGTTCTACACCCAAATCCACAGGCAACAGGAAAAGAGGGAGCCACGGGGCCTAGCTTGAGCTGAAATCCCCAAAGCCCATCCCCAGTGAACCCACTTCCCTCAACAAGGCCATACCTACTCCAACACAACCACACCTCTTAATAGTGCCGCACCCTGGTAACCAAGCATTCAAATCTATGAACCTATGGAGACCATTGTTAATCAAACCGCCATAGCCCACATCCCTTGACTCAAACCTACAGAGATAAACCTGCAATTTTGCTTGTTCAGTGAACTTCCCTGACCCCTCTACCACATCCCCAAGTTGTCTCCAAAACAGATCTGTAATGGACCCCGGTGTGAGGGAAGGATTTCAATGAGGTTCACAGGAAAGATCACACTTTTTCAGAAGGTTTGCTGTTGTTCCCAAATCCAAGGCATAGGTGATTGGTCTGAACTTAGTTACACTTAGGCATTTTGCTGATGGAAAATTATGTGTAAATTCTACTCATTCTAAAAGCAGCCATTCTGCTCTTGAATTATCATGTTCCAAAGCAGATGTCATATGAAGATGGATTTATTTATTGAACAACACAAGATTTTGGAATAAAACTGTATTTCCCATGTGACTTAAGTTGCCTGTCTTGAAATCCATGGCAAAATTATTTTGAAAACAATACTGCAAACTTTGAGTTTCTTTGGCTTTTGCTTGCAAGATCTGAACATTTGTAAATTATCCTGACTTTCAGCCCATTTAAACTGCTGAAGTTCTAAAATCCCAGCTGATTAGAGCTTTTTTCCTACTAAACAACAAGTCTGAGAAAATGAAAGATACATTTGCTGAACGGCTCGTGTACTCATTTCATTGAACAACACAGCCTGGGAGACTTGAGGCACCGAGAGGAAATTTTCCTGTCTGCTCTTGCTACAATTGATTTCTCACTGCACAGAAAGGCTGCTTCAGCAATTGATGGCACAGCTGGCCTGAGGGACACCTAGCTAGCACTCAGATTCCTGGGTCCTTCCCTGGCTACTTGGCCAAGCAACACAGCCGGGGCTATAGTCATGGTCCACACAAGAAGGGCCTACATTCCTTGAGACTCATTATAGCTTCAGATGGCTCCCCATCTTTCTGCCATGACAATCCCAAATCCCCACCATCCAGAGCTGATAACAGCCTGATGCTGAGGCTGACTCTACTCTGAGTTCTGGGAAAGGCTGATGGGAATCTTAGTTCTTCCATGAAAACCAAAACCTCACTCAAAGATAGAACCCCGTAGCATGCAACTGGCTTCTGAAGTTCCAGGCCCCCTGACTTTGGACTTGGGGTACCTATGCTCAGTGTTAGCAGACAGTAGTAGAGCATACCCTACCCTTTCTGGACCCAGCCACGTAGAAAAGGTAGTGGGAAGAAAGCAAAAATGTGTTCCAAATAAAACAGAAAAGGAGAGGGAGAGACAAAGGGAAGAGAGACAGGCAGAGATACAAAGAGGAGACAAGATCTGATAGATTCAGAGATTCAGAGACAGGGGTATACAGGAAGGCAGAGGGGAGACTTGCCGAGTGACTGAGGATGAAAGTGGGGAGGGAGGGAGGGACCTGGCCTATGCACAGGCCTCAGAGTGAACAAAATGCAGAAGCGCTGTACAAAGAGAGGAGCGCCCGAGGGCAAGCACTTGCTGGACTCAGTAATGGACACTGATCATTTAGAGGAGCTAATAAATGACAAAGCTTAAAATTTTGACATTTTTATTTTTTTTATGTTCATGTTATTTTTATTAGCGTGTATTCATTGCACATGTGTTACATAACAAAATCTTCACAAATGCATATTGTACATTGAACACATTCTCCCTCTCTCAACCCCCTGCCAGTGCCATCCATTATGTACACAGCATTGCCTCTACTTTTATGCCATACATTTACATGTATGTAACATGCACATATACATATATGTAATATGCACACATACATGTATGTAATATACATATGTACATGTGTGCACATGTGTCTGATGCACATATTTACATGTATGTAATATGCACATTTACATGATTTTGTCTCTCCTTATATAATCCAGGAACCACAAATGAGAGAAAACAGGGAATTTGTCTGAACTGACTTAGTTCACTCAATATGGATACCTCAGGTTGAGTTCATTTTCTTGTAAATGATGTAACTTCGTTCTTTTAAAAACTATTTTAAAAATCTGTTAAGTATATTAACCACATTTTCTTAATCTGTTCTCTTTTGACGGATACCTAGGGAAGGCCTGTAACTCAACTCTTGACAATAGTGCAGCAACAACAATTGTGTGCAGGTGTCTCTGTGACATATTGACTTGGAGTCCTTTAGGTAAATACCCAGGGGTGGTGTTCTGGGATGTATGAATGACCTATTGCTAGTTTTTTCTGAGAAGCCTCACACGGATTTCTGCAGTGGCTGCACTAGTTTACGTTCACACCAGCAATGTACAGGGCTCCCCTGTGTTCACACCTTCACCAGTATTTGTTGTTATTTGTTTTCTTAATGACTGCCATTCAAACTAGGGTATAATGGAGTCTCCATGTTGTTTTGATTTTCATGTCTTTGATAGCCAATGAACATTTTTCATATGTCTGCTGCTCTTTGTTTTGTCTTTTGAGAGCCGCCTGTTTGCTTTACCAGCCCATTTGTTGACTGAGTTGCTTGATTTCTTCTTACTTAGTTTTTGAGTCCTTTATGTGTTCTAGACATTAATCTTATGTCAGAGGCACAGCTAGCAGAGGATTTCTGACACTCTGACAGCTGTCTCTTCTTCACTTGGTTGTTTCCTTTGCTGTCTTTCCATGCCTTTTCAGTTTCATAAAATCATATTTATCAAAGGGATAGATGGAGCCCCGTCTGTAGGTCCTAGGTCTGCATAACCCCATGGTCATGTGTCTTACCACAAGGATGGGCCTAACAATGATGGAATGAGGGACACAGGGGTGACCAGGAGCTGGGCACTCTCCCCAGCCTCATCCTGCTTTTCACCAACAAAAGACACATCAACAACAAAGGAAGAGTTGCACGTAGCTTGCTCATCCTAAACTCTCTAGCAGAAGAGAAAAACTCAGCTCAATTTTGTTCACTGTGGTCAGAATCTATGTGCAGCCCAAAGGAGAAGTTCCCTCCCCACTTCTGTGTAGAGGGGCAAGGCAGCTTCCAGAAAGAGGCAGAGTGTCTCCCACAGGCCCTGCCACTGCCTGGCCCAATTGTGATAAGAGCTGGGCAGTAAGGGGCACTGCTCCTGAGTGACCTGTGCTGCCACGTCAAAGAAGGTACTGGACAGTCAGGCCACCTCCACATGGGCTGCTCAATTCCCGCAGACTCTTCAGAGGATCCTGGCCTGCGGCCTCTCCAGCAGCGTCGTGTCCACTCTACATAATGCTGGTGGCTTCCTGAAAGGGAAGAGGCCACACATCAGGGCACAGCCACAGAGGCCAGGCTTGCACTCAGGCAGAAGGAAGAAGGGTTTTACATGCACACACACAGACACACACGCACACACACACACAGCATCAGGAGTGCTAATGGAACCCCTTCTGCAACAGTGGTTCCTGGTAGGAAACTCACAACAACTGTAGTCCTTCCATCTTCTCAAGAAAAATGGTTTTCCTGTGGATTTAACTCTGGTGTCCAAAATGGGAAGAACAAACCTAAGCACATTTTCCAACTGATTATTGACTTCATTTCAAAACCACTGAAATGAAGTGTGTTTTCAGTATCTACACTGGAGTGTAATCTCAGGCCCAGGAAGACCAGGCAATCCAGTTACACAATCACTGAGGCCCATAAAATAAACGCTCAGAGCACAAAGAACCACAGAGAGGGTCTGAAGCCATGTCCATGACAGCTCGGCTTTACTTTACAGATTTGAGATTTCTGATATTGTGTTTATTTGTTTTCTTGCTTTGAGATGAGGTCTCTGTGTAGCCAGGCTGCCCTGGGGCTCCTTCGCCTCTGCCTGACCCTCAAGTGCTGCAATTGCAGGTACATACAAAGTTAAAGGTGTTTCTTTTTTGTTTCTGGAGTCAACGTCTCACTGGCTGTCCTGGAACCTGATATATAGACCAGGCAAGCCTCTAATCCAGAGACATAGCCACCTCTACCCCTTGAGTAGAGGCTTAAAGGCATGCATGACCACACCCAGGAAGCTTAAAATTGGTTCTTTAAGGTGATGAACCTAAACACTACACTCTGCTAGGACCCTGAACCAGTGAAAACCTGTGGCCATACCGACTAGATCTTATGTGTATGTGAACATGTGATGAAGGTCAAGGTCAAGTGTCTACAGTGCAATGCCTAGGGACTTCACCTGGAGAAGAACACTCTCCTGAGCATGCTCAGTTTAAGATAAAAGAGGGTTGACACTTGGGGTCCTGCTTAGCTCAGGGTCACTTATCCCAAGTTTGATGTTAAAATGGACATGCTCTGTCATACAGTAACAACTCTTAGCTTTTGCACAAAGTTTTAGCAGCAAAAAAGAAGAGACAGTGTGACTAGATGGATGTAAGCAATTTACAGGAGAAAAGGTTTATTTTGACTCACGGTTTTAGAGAGCTCAGTCTGGGGTGGCTGGGCCCTACATTCATGGTCAGAACCTGGGTCATGGGAGACCGAAAGCAGAGAAAAAGAGAATATGGAAAGAGATATATGCAATCAGTATCACCCACGGACACGCCTTTGGCCTATGTCCTCCACCTCAGCTCTGCCTCCTACCTTCCATATCTCCCAAAGGTGTCATCACATCATGAGTCCATCAGGATCCCATCCCATGACTAGATCTAACACTCTCTGGCAACTCCGCCAAGGTTTAACCTCCACTAATCCCAAGACATTTCCTGGTCCAATCAAGATCACCCAGAACACTCACCTCAAAGCTGACAGACAACACTCAACACTCCACCAGAGTGTATTCGAGGGATCCCACTAATATCAGACTTTAAGGAAATCAAAGATTACATGGACAGAAACAGCATCAGAGGCTGTCTGGCCCTGAGAGTGGGATTAGGGTTAGCAAGACCCCAGGGACACAGGAAGTGTTCTAAGACTGGACTGAGTTAATATTTACAAAAGGGTCTGAATTTCTCAAAATTTAAACTGGACATTTTAAAAAGGCATACTTAGAATAAGAAAGAGAAAAATGGTTAGGGAAATGGATTATGTAAGGAGTGCTCACCGCCATGGAAGGAAGACACCAGAAGTTCCCATGGCCAGTGCTGAGGTGGGGGGCACCCTGAGATGAGAAGGCTGTTGGACCATTTGGCCTGCGTAGATGTTTGGAACATTGTTGTTGGGTGTTTGACAGATCAACGGCATCTTGGGAAACATGTCACCACTTTCATGGAAAAATAAAGCATGGAAAACAATCACGCAAACATTAACTCGAGGAGAAATGAAAGTCGTAGAACCAGGGGAGACACAGCGCACCACTTGACTCAACAGTAAAACTTTTGTTGCAAGGATATTAAAACGCGGTAAAGTCATTCAAAAAAAAGAAAAACAAAAAAGAGGAGGCCTGAAATCTAAGAGACTTAGACCTCAGTCACTGTAGGAAGTATCCGTAGATCAGATCTGACAATAAGACGCAAGGAACCAGAAGCTGAAGAAATGGGTAATAAAATTATATTTCTGGGGCATAAAGTTTGTACGCTGGTGAATTTTTGTCAGTTTGACACAAACTACAGTCACCTGAGAAGAGGACTGTCAGTTGAGGAGATATGTCTGTCAGATAGCTCTGTAGGCATGTTTGTGAGACATTTTCTTATTAATGATTGATATGGGGGGGCCATCTGTAGGCAGTATATATATACATATATATATATGGATATATCTATATCCACCTATATATCATAGTCTATCAGGAGAAGCCGTGACAGGAGCTTGAGACAGGAATATAGAGACAGGAAGGAACCTCAGCCAAACAAGCAAGCATAAATATATTTAGCAATCTGAGAACTCACTTGACTTCACACACGCGCACGCGCGCGCGCGCACACACACACACACACACACACAGAGAGAGAGAGAGAGAGAGAGAGAGAGAGAGAGAGAGAGAGAGAGAGAGAGAGACTTTCCTCAGTAAAGCACTTAGCAACCTGGGACCCCACCTGCATCAAACTGTACACACATCGATCTCTAAACAAAGTAATGGGTTACTCTGCCCTACAGTTCTCTACAGATCCCCAGCAATCTTTAGTAGTGCCCCTTTGTGGCCAAACACATCCGAGAGAGTGTCCTAGAACCAGGGCAGTACACTGAGCCAGTCAGTGCTGGATTTGAGTTCAAGTTCAATAAAACCAACTGTGTTCTTTGAGCATTGGAAAAAATCTTACCATCTTCTATCTATGTACGTGTGGAGATGCATATACTAAAATCAGATGCTTCGTGAGAAAGGACATGTGAGACTCTACTTTCCTTTTAAAGGTCTGATAATAAACTGACTGCACCTGGGTTTACAAATAAAATCCCATGTGCCCATGGTGCCAATTCACTTACATGCCGCTTATCAACAAAGTTCCATGAGTCCACACCAACCAATCCTCTGGCATCATGCTTTTGAGGAGAGTTATGTTGGGATGATGTGTTTACATTTATTCATACACACTATACAAATCTGCTTATGTGTGTTTATAAATAAAGTTTTATTCAGGTTTGGGAATATAACTCAGTTGGTAGAGTTCTTGGCCACCATTCACAAAACCCTGGGTACCCTCCCCAGAGCCACATAAAACCAGGCATGGTGAAATTCTGGTATTTGGGGTGGGGAGGTCAAGGCAAGAGAGTCAGAGGTTCAAGGCTACATAGGTAGTTTGAGGCCAACTTGGGCTACATGCAACTGCCTCCTTAAAAAAAAAAAAGTTTCATCTACATACCACACAAATCATCTTGCGTGTGTTTGTAAATAGTTTTACCCACATACTACTCTCCGCAGTGTTCTCTAGGGGCCTTGCCACTGCACTCTGGGCATGTGGATAGCAGCAATGTGGTTTTCCAAAGCAAAAGAGTTGGGACCTGGCCCTTATTGGAGCCTCACATACAAAAGCCACCAGAATACATAGCCTACATATTGCATTCCTATGGCAGGGGTGCTAATGACCTATTAGACCAAATTGTTTCAAATTACTTGAAGTAAATTTGGAGAGGAAATGAATCCCAACCACTTGTCAGAGGCTCTCTCTGAGCAGTGGAGCTGGGAACAATTCCTGTTGCAGAATTTTCTGTATTTTCCAAAAAGAGCATTGTAGTCTTTATTTTCAAAAGAAATTATAAGCGTTGTTATCAGGTGGGACTGAACTGCGGATGCTCTGCTCTGCTGTGTGTCTTTCCAAGCAGATAGGAGCTTCCTGGAGGTAGTCAAGTAAGGAGATCAAACGAGGAGGCTGGCGGATGAAAAGTAATAAAGATGCACCCTAGGGAGCTAAAAGCAGGAGAGGGCCTTGGGGGGAGGGAAGGAGGGAGCAAAGGGAGGAGGAGAGGGGGAGGGGAAGCCCAGGACCACTGGCTAGAGGAAGCTAAATGGAAATGGGGAGGGAGGGAGGATGCCCCTGGTTTCCATGCCTACAGAGCTCTAGACAGAGCAGTGAGAGTTTTGTTTAACTACAAGACGCCTGGCACCTTGGACAGGCAGTGCATGTAGGGTAACCCAGGAGCCTAGGGGCTAAGTGGCTTGCTCCTGGCATTGCCAGTGGGAGGCAGAGCTGGCTTGGAGCCTACAGGTGGAGGCCGTGTGGGAAGCACTGCATCCTAGACCACCACAGCCTTTCTCTACCTGCTAATGTGTGAGGGAGCAAAGAGATGGTCAAGGGCCTCTGGCCTCATCAGTTTACAGTGGGGAGACAGAGGGGCCACCACACCCTACAGCTCTCAGAACGCCTGTCTCTATCATATGGCAGTTTCCCCACCTAGAGGTGAGTGGGTGTCCAATCCCCCTGGTCCTCAGCCTTTCCTCACCCCAGGAACACAAGTGTCCCGTGGCTAGTCAGTACCCACGGTCAAATGCCCACTGCAGGGCCTTCAGTACCCACGGTCAAATGCCCGCTGCAGGGCCTTGCTTTGAAACTTGTGAGGAAAACACCATCCTGTTTCCCTACAAGGTCTGTGAAGTTTCTTCAAGATACAATGCACCCTGTTTCGTTCAAAAGATGTGTGAATACAGTAAATATTAGGAGAATGGATGTGCTATGTTGTTTGGCTTAATTAACTCATATCATATTTACACTTTGTGAGTTACTCATATAATTTACAATTAAAAATGAAAGCTTTAAGGGGGGCATGTTCATTGGGCTAATTATCAACAGTCATTTGTGCAGTTAAACCCTCTACCCTGGGCCTCACTGGTTGGTCCCCAGCCACTCTAGCTTCCCTCTGGGTAGCCATAGTCCCAGAAGCAGGCTAGGGCTGGCTTTCCTGACCCTGGAGTGAGCAGAAGATCAATGTCCTGCAGGGGTCATATGTGCATTTTAGTCTTTGGTTTTCTGACTGCTCAGAGCACAGGTGTTTGGAAAGGCCACTGTCCAGCTGCACTGGGCACTGAGCTGTGCTGCATCTCACAGAAAGACAGACAGACCTACTACACCAAAGACAGACAGACCTACTACACCACCAGTCAAATCTTTAGCGAGGCTCTGTACCTGTCTCCAGAGTGTGAACAACTCAGATTCCAGTCTGATTCTCCTGCAGTGAGAGAGCCACATGTCTTCTGCCTGTGAACCCCCCTACTAGACCAGCCCCACGTGCAGGGACCCAATGCCAAGATCAAGTTTCTGGAGACATCTGACACCTGAGCTGAGTGAGGGACACTGGTTGCCCGAGTGTGTCAGCACCCAAGTGACCCCAAGGGCGGGTAAGCAGAGAGTTCCTTGAGGTCAGTCTCGGGCCTGGGGCTTGGTATCAGCTTGACTATGCAGAGTCTTCCTAAGGAAGAGATCACCACACACAGACATTGCCTTAGGCCCCTTTGTGCTGTTCCTCACTGGAGGAGGGCACACCAGGACACACGCGTGGGCTCCAGAACACAGCACTTAGCCTCTAGATGGCACTGCATCTGTACCACTTGGGGGACCCTACCACCTCCAGTCCCTACCACCGTAATGTGGTGGGTGCCTCCCTGGGCAAGAAATCTCAGCTGCCAAACCTGTGGTGGCCATTACTCACCCACCGAGTACCAGAGTATAGGGGCAGGGGCTTTCAGTGTGTCCAAACCAAAACCAATTCTCACAGAGGACTTACAGAAAGGTCCAGAGATTGATGAGAAGATACAGGCACCTCCAAGAAAGATGAGAAGACATGGGGAACCTTAGGATACGGAGAGGACATTGTGACTCCCAAGGAAAGAAGAGGATATGAGGCCCCACCCCACAAGAGGGGAAACTGATGTGGGGACTCCAGGGCAGAAGTCAGAGAAGTATGGAAACTCTCAACCTTCAGGTCTGAACCCAGCCCAGGAAGGCCACACCCATTAACATTATTACCATGACAATTAAATCTCAGCTGGAGTTGTGGAGGAGCCACAGATTCAAAGCAAAGTAGAAAAGAAGACCACTCTAACATTTTACTCTGGTTGTGTTTGCTGAGAATCTAGACACTGGGCATAGAATTTGAGACTCTGGTCACTCCACCCAGTTATGAATGCATTAAGGAGGAAAGCCAGCCCACTGTTAGGAACATCCCAAAGATATCAACTAGCCTCTGTGTGGTCATAATGGAAGAGCCTGCCCCAGGGGAGAACCCAGAAAGCTCCCTGGCTTCTGCAGACTGTGTGCCAGGACTCTGCCACAAACCTTCTGGACTTAGTTGGGAACTCCTTAATTCTGGGAGGGGATGGAAATGCTAAGAGGCCACATTGAAGAGCCAGGTTGGTGACATCCAAGCAGGGTCTCTGTGCATGGTGAGCTGAGCTCCCAATCTCAGGTAAAGGGGCGAGTGTTGAAGACATACGGACAAGCTCTAGCCCTCCTTCTCAATGAGGGGCTGCATAGTATCTGCTCTGCCCCTGGGAATGGGGTGGATCCTCATGCCCCATCTGTGTGTTAGCGGGCTATGTCAGGAGGGGGGCCGAGCCTGGGTGGCAATGCACGCTCTGTTGGCTGCAGGAATCTCCCCAGTGAAGCTGCACATCTCTATTTCCCACAGATTGTTTTTTCTTGATTAAAAACTGATTTTCTGCTGTGCTCTCAGAATTGCTTTTCATTGCCTTTGGAGGAATACAGGAGAGGAATAAAAGCCTGCTGTAAATAATCTTCCTAGGGAAGGAAAGGGAAGAAAGAGAAAGCCAATTTGTCTGATTTCTTTTGGGTAAAATGAGCCGCACCTAATGAAAGCGGTCCTGTGGTGTGTTCATCATCCTCACGCCCCTGGTGAAAGACCGGAGTCAGCATGTGGGAGGCCACAGTCCCCACAGGTGAATGTGCAGGGTGTGGGGTGCCTGTCCCCACAATGGCCCATAATGTATGTGACACAAATGGTGACCAACTGAATGGTTCATAATTCGTACTCTATCTACAATTGAAATACTAAGGAGTGAAGCCAAGATTTTAGGACTCCTTTTAGGAAATGGAGACCTGGCCATCCAAAGGAAGTGGACAATTTAATAATTTTAATAATGTCTCCACCTCTGTGCAATGGTCACCTGAAATATGATGCTTTAGATGGAGAAAAAGAGAAAGGGAAGCCCCTCCCCCAAGCTGCTCCATATCTCTCTCTCTCTCTCTCTCTCTCTCTCTCTCTCTCTCTTCTGTATGTGTGTGTGCATGTGCGTGTGTGTTTGTGTGCCTTTGTGAATGTTTGTGATATGTGTATGCCTGTGTACACTGTGTGTGAGTGTGTCTGTGTGTTTCTGTGTATTCCTGTGCATGCATGTGTATGTGTGTATGTATGTGTATGTGCTTGTGTGTTTGTGTGTGTGCCTGGGTTGGGAGGGAGAGTGTGAGGAAGTGTGGCTGGTGCAGCCTTAGGTGTGTGCTGGCCTCCAGAGGAGCTCATACTCAGCCTTGCCTGTCACTTTGGCCTAGGCTACGAACAGGGCCACAGAACACCCTGCCCGCAGGTGTGGTGCTGTGGAGGTCCCTCTACTCCCCACTTTGTTTCCAGAGCTGCAGACTGGCAAGAAGAAAGAACACATTATGGAATGAGGACTCTGTCAAGGAAATCATCTCTCCTTTTCCTCAGAGTTGACCGGATGACAAGACTCCCGAAACCTAAGGCAGGAGAAATAATGCCTTCCTAGGTATGACCTGAAGTTGGAGAGGGGCTCCCCACTGGCCTTCCTCGGGTCACCAAGTCTCTTCTCTGTTTATCTCTGAGCCCACACTCACCTTCCCAAGACAGTAGGGTCACAGAGGCAGAGAGAGTTATGAGCCAGTTGCTTTCATGGACAAATCCATGTGGCAACTGAAGTGGGGTCTGTAGAGCACAGATGGAATAGGACCAGGGTCTTCCCTGTTTGGATCTCCATAAAGGCTCAGTGTACCCCTCAGAGCATCTCTAAGTGTGCACAGCAACATCACCTCACTATGTGCCTCCACAGCCCACTCCATTCCCAGTTTCCTCAGGTCAAAGGCCAGGTCTGAACATGGCACAGATTATTACTGGCCACACAAATGCGCTGAAGCCAAGACAAAGGTGCCAGCCAGAATGCCTGCAGGTGGAGCGAGAACTGCAGCATGCACAGCTCCATAAACGGCCTTCAGAGGGCAGGTCTGGCTTCTAAACGGAGTTGTTCAGGCACAATTTGCTTTCCATAAAATCCATCAATTTAAAGTGCACTGCTCTTTAATGCCCAGCGCTGCCAAAACGCTCCCACCACCCACAAACCCAGAGCCCAGCACAGCTCAGTCTCCAAAACCAATGCCTGACCCCAGCCCAGGCACCTGAACACAGCCACACAGCAGCAGTGCCTGCCAGCTGGTAGGCAGATAGACAGCGTGGTCAGGCCTGTAGTGGACGCTGCAAGGACAGCAGTCCAGACAGATGTCTGCAGAACGGATGAAGCTGGACTTGATACCAGTTGGAGACCGCTCCACAGATACTCGCGGCCACAGGAACAGCATCTCCTACGGGCTGCACAGCAAGAAAGCGAGAAGAATTGTAACTGTACCGCTGTGTCTCTGGGTTCCCATAGACCCAGCAGTTCCGACCACGTAAAAAAGCAACCGCGGGCCAGGAAGAGGGACCACGGGGAATGAGGACAAGGGACGTGGGAGAAAGGAGCCCGGTTGGTCCCGCCTGCCACTCCTTGCTCAGTCATCTGAAACCCAGCTGCTGGAAAGCTGTGTCAGACGAAGGGCAGATAGGAAAGAATAAGCACTGTGAGTTTAAGCACACCGACTGCAGGGCACACTTGGCACACGCGCGTGTCAGGCACAGGAACACTCCCTTCTCGGTTCTCAAACTTAGAAATCTGTATCCTCTAACACATCGCAGTCCAGTCTCTGGAGACCTATCAATATCTTAAGTTTTCAAAGAACTGGCTCTTAGTTCTATTGGTTTTCTCTATTGTTTAATATGGCTTCTATTTTAATTTCTGTGGTTTGATTGGACTTCATCTCCTTTTGTGTTGAGGGAGGGAAAGCGAGCCTGGTTCCCAGCCTCATCTCCTTGTCTGACCCTATGTGCTCACGTCTAGGTGCTGCTTTGGTGGCGACTAACACACCGTTGGGTCTCCCCTTCCTTAACTAAAGCCCTGCGTTTCCCTCTGCTTGCCATTCCAGGAGATGTCACAATGCTGAGGTTCTATTGAGCAAATGTCTCTTTATAGTTACACCTCCTTGGTTTTCTGGTTGATCTGGTAACTTTCCTCCCTGCTTTTAATTTACACTGAAAAAAAATTTGAATTCATATTACATCACTCCATGAGCAACTCCATTTTCTTCCCTTCCAAGCTTGTGAGTTGCTCTTTCTACCATATTCCATTTTCTCTATATATAATTTTACCTTTTTTCTACGTATATCACAGAACTCACTATGCACTTTTAATTTTTTTTTTTTGCTTGTTCAGTAAATTTAAGAAGAACTGAGAAAGGGGCTTCTGTTTATCTCACTGATTCTCATTCTTTATGACAAGTTTTATTCTTAATTGTTATGCCGCATATACTAATGGGATACAGACATGTGCACGCATGTATGCCACGTAGTGGTGGGGTCCAGGTCAGTGGCAGGCTCACCACTTCACTGATGTATCACTTGTTTTTGTTGGGAGCCTGGGGAGTTCTTTCCATTAGTTACTTTGAAAGACACTTGTTTGCTGCCAGCCACCTTAACCCCACTGTTTCACGTTCAAGGCATCTTCCTCCTGTCCTCCTGCACCGAAACCCAGAACTACCCTCACTCTGCTCTGCCATCGTCTTACAACTACTTGACTCTTCCGGGTACTGGCTCAGTGGAAAACGAGTCACTTAATTCTTGCCTATTTTTATTAATATGTTCATTCAGTGCTCAGAGCTGAGTGATGGCTTTGGAGATATCCTGTGACTTTTTCTGCGGACACATGAGCAAATGTCTGCTCGCTCCGGGTAGGGCACCAATGACAGACCAAAGGTATAATCCCACAATCATGTCCCTGTTTCCTTTCTCTTGGGTGTACTTCTCCTACTGGTGGTTTTCCTTCTGGAAACTAAGCAAGCCTGTGAGTTTATTACCTACAGAAGAATGGGTGAGTCACTGCAAAGCCCATCTCAGAGTGAGGGGCAACTCCCTGTTCCCTGAACAGTCTCCTCTCTCTAGCAATTGTTCATAAACTTGGAATAGTCTTGTAAATCTAGCTTTCTGGCCAGCCCCAAGAGCTAGCCAGGTAAGTGGGTTCAGAATTCCAGTAGGGTCTCCTTCCACCCTCACAGCCCTGGTACCCAGAGGTCAGCCCCACTTGACAATTTCCAATGCATGTCTTACTTTGGATTTTTTCTGACTGGTTGCAGACTTCCTCCACACGTGAGAGCGATAGACATTTGCCTATCGTGTCCCTGTTTCCTTTCTCCTGAATGTATTTTTCCTATTGGTAGTTTGCCAATTGACCAGTAGTAAGCTGATAGTGTACAGGGTGCCATAATAGTGAACCATCGGACCCTAACCCTCAAGTATTTCTCCTACACCTTTGCTTCCCCACTTCTTCTTGGGCTGCCAGGTGTCATATTCAACTGCTGGAAGTGGTCTACATGTTTGGCTTACACTGACTGGTTTCTTTTTCCCTTTTGATTCATTTTCTCTCATATGCCTCAGTCTGGATCCCTTCTACTGTCGTGTTCTTGAAGTGATGTGTCCTTTATTCTATGCCCAGCTTGCTTTTAGCTGAGAGAATGTTTTAGTGTAAGAAACTGTGCCTTCCATTTCTGGACTCCTCCTCATTCTGCCTCTTCACTCTCTGGTTCTCTGCTAAAATCCTCCATCCACTGTGTTTCCCTGTCAGCCCTGTCTGTAACAGATTTACAACTCGTCAGGGTTTGTGCTCATTCAACATGTGGGTCATTTGTAGTTGTAAGTCTATTTGCTTTCCTTTTCACCTTTATAGAGTGTCTAGTAATTTCTGTTTGCATAGTAGACACTGGAAAGCATTTTAGAGGATCTAGATTCTGTAATCTTCCACTAAACAGTGCTGAGTTTTGTTCTGGAAGATGTTAAACCACTCGTAGTTTTACAAAGCAGTCTCAAGCACGTGGATCTTAATAACAAACCCACTCAGAACTTGATTTTTGAACTTGCGTGCTAGCAACTTTTAATTTTTATCTCAAATGTTTTACTTTCAGGGTAGATTTTAAATAGTAGAAAGCTGATAACGTAGAATAATATGTAAATTCCTAGACCTTGACACGGAGGTGGGCATCCATGAGACAGGCACACCCTCCACTTACTTCAAATCTCTGTGCACTGTTGTGGGACCAAGCAAGCCTTATTTATGGCATGTTTAGCTAATCCTTGGTAACTGTAGAATAACTAGACCCCTTCCGGGGATTTGCCTCTATAAATGTGGAACTTGTCATTCAAAGCCCACGGGGTCTGATCAGCAATGATAGCTCATGAGGTAGCTGTTCTGTATGCTCAGTACTCTGCAGCTTTTTCAGCTCCACACGGGGCCCCTGTGAGCTACAAGACTAGAAAGAGAGAGCTTGAACAACAATCCAAGGTCCCTTCACTACCTGCCCCCAGAAGAGACCCCAGGATACCCAGAACCATCCTCCTGACCCTCATCCAGCCACAGAGCCAGGTACCTCCACTTGAATATGAAATCTCCCCGGCAGGCTTGTGTGTTGAATGTTTGTTCTCTCACATGCTGGTCCTACTTTCTGAGACCCTGGAACATGGAGCCTAGCTGGAGAAAAGAGGTCACTGGGGCTTGTGACTTTTGAAGGTCACACCTAGACCCCAGTCCTTTCCCTTCTCTCTGTCCTCTCCTGCCATTAGATGAACCATTCTCCACCACACACTTCCCCTCCCATGGTGGTTTTCCCTGGTATGTGCAGCAACAAAACCATGGACTGAAGCTTCTGAAGCCAGAAGCCAACATAAATCCTCCCCTGTAAGCTGCTCCCTCTGGTAAGTCATCCCAACAGCTAGAAAAAGCTAAGTAATACAGTGGATGTGCAGACCCTGCAAGAGAGAAGCTATATATCATCGACCCCTCAGGTCATAGCCACGTCCTGTGATGCACACATTCCTGTCTAACTGGCCAATGTACACCTGGCTTTATTGGGGCCCTAGTCCTAAGTTAAAGTGTGTGCCAAGTGTCTCCCTAGCTCCCACTCAAGATGGAGCATGGTCTCCAAGCAGCCTGGTCAAGGCAAACAGCTGCTTCATGTTTGCTGAGTTGTGACACCTTTGTAAGGATATTAAAGGTTCTTTCTCTCTGGAAGTAAGAGGCTTAGAGTCACTGGGTTTGCCTTTTCTAGAATATCAATATGTCGTCATCCCAGCTGCTCATCAGTGGAACACTGGACAAGAATATAGATACCATACTTATGGCTGCCATGTAGTGACATGCCATTCTCAGGTTTTTCTTCAGCACCATTGCTCAAGACCAACCCAGGACTGTCCTAGATGAAGGAAAGTGTTGCCTCAACTTACCCCCTTGTCCCAGTCTGGCACATCTAACAGGTGAGAATGATCACTTGTAGAAGATGTGATTGTTAGCATTATGCAGAAAGTCCTATATCTTTCCAAGGCTCCTAGAACAAATTCAACAACTCACATATCCCTATGACCCTACTGCCTGGCCTCCACATCTCCCTCAGTCTGGCCGACCCCTCTAACCCCTAGGCCCCACCATGTCTTCTTGACTCAGTCTGGCCCTTCCGGTGTCAGCTTGGCTCATGGGGCTTCCCCTTCAAGAGCCTCACTCTCCTGGAGCATATGGCTTCCTAAGGGGCTCACCCTTATCATTGTTCTTCTCCGGTGCCGCCATCCTCCAAGTAGGTAGCACTGTCCTAACCACTGAGGGATAACCGAACAGGCAGAAGAAAGTGGAAGAGGAGGGAACCTTTCTTCTGCTCTTGGGTACTAGAACATGTCTCCCAGGCTTTAGGCAGTGACACCATAGGCCCCCCTGGGTTCTGAGACTAAGGACTGAATCCTGTTACAGCTTGTGGGTAGCCAGGCATGGAGCTCATCAGCCTCTGGGTAGGTGTGAGTTGACCCCCACTGAGATTCTTCTGTCCCCTCCACTTCTAAGTCACATGGGTTCTCAATCTCTAGAGACCCCAAATGACCCAACACTCAAGTGAACATTCTTCATAATAATGCATCATCCTTATTCACCTACAAGTTCCACTTCCAAAGATGCAACCAACCAAGGCAGCAATGAGGCCCTGCAGATGTGGGTGATCCTTGGTTCCATGGTGCTGATGCCTTGCAGAGCCCGTTCTGGGGACAAAAGCTTTAGGCCTGACTAGGGATCCTCTTTGGGTAAAAGCAACAGGGAGTCTCTGCAGAGGTGCACTGGCCAGGTGTTAGTGATTGAACAAAGGGTCACACTCATGCCTTCATTCAGACACATCTGCTAAGAACCCACCACCTTCAGGGCCTGCTGAGTGCCTCAGAAATGTTAGTGGGAGCCTGACAGGAATTGTGTCTGAGGAATGGCTTCAAAGCTGCTTCTTGGCGAGAAGACCATGGCTTGTCTCAGCTTTGGCATCCTGCTGCCCTGTGATCACAGCCTTCCCCGTGGTGCCCCCAGAGCCCGCATTGGCTGACTCTTCCTGAAGCTTCAGAATCGGGGCAATGAGTTAAACCATGGAAAAGTGGTTGAGAGAATCTTGTCCTTTTTTACATCGGCTTGCTGGCAGACACACTGAAGAATATTTCTCCAGTGAGGTGCTTACAAAAAAACCAGTTCTGAGTACCATAAAATCAATTGTTTAAATGAGAAAGCTTGCAGTTCCAAGGAACTTTTCTATAGACTCAAAGTGAAAGAGCCTCAGCAGGCAACAGGGAAGGCAAGTTCACAGCGAGCTCGCCACAAGTGAGTATCCCAGGCCCGCCCGGGGAGGTGACCCAGCATGCCATGAGGCCATCCAGTTTTCTCATTCATGCAATGGTTCTTATGGTGCAACATTAAGGGAGGTAAACAGTGACAGAGAGTCAGTGTGCCTTCTCATGAACACTGTCCTCAGCCTTTAGAAATGCCTGGAACTCAGTGGAAGGTCTGCCTCCCTCTGCTGAACCCCGATCTGCCAAGCAGCCCCTCTCTCCTGAAACAGTCCACCTATATGACTTTTTTCTTCTGGAGATCCCTGGGAGGTTCCCCATGGAGACACAGAGTAACCAGGGCTGGGAACAATGAATGGGACACTAGAGACACAGGGAGCCCCGAGTGGCCAACCTCAGCTGACCTTACTCTGGCCAATTAGGATAAAGTTGTCCTAACACTCAGCAGTTCCTCCTGTAGATTGCCTGCTGGGGTGTTTGGAGTTGTACTTCAGGTACCTCAAACACTTCCACAGCACAGCCCCGTGTCCATACATATAAACCTCAGCACCTTTCTGTGCGCCCCTAAGGTATGCCCAAGGCATTGTGCTGATTTGTTTTACTTTAAAGAACACTATGCCAGACTTGTGAGGTAATCTAAGAATAAAAATCTACTGACTTTACTCAGATGGTGGCAATAGAATTCACTTTAAGAAAAAGAAAATGTACTTTCTTAGTCACTGTCATGAAATGATTTCTAATCTGTTTGCACAGTGTACCTTCCCATTGATTAGAAAGATGTCTAAGATAAGTCTGCAGAATCTTGTTCTCAAAAGTAGATGCTATCAGGACCCCGAGGGCCACATCAGGAGAACCCAATAAACAGGCTGGCAAGACTCCTAATCACCCAAGAAGGGGTTATTGAAGCCTCTATAAGAACAGATGGATCAAAAGTAGGGACCACATTAAAGCCAAAGGAGGAACCCTGAGTCTCAGAAATCTCTGACCATGGAACCCACTACCCCAAAACTACTCCCGCTAGCAGAAGAGACGTTGGGAGGAGACACCAGAACCCTTTGAGCCTCGCACTCTGTTTTCCAGACAGAGTCCAAGTGAGAGTTAGTGTGAGAGCTCTCTTCATCCGTTCATGCTCCCTCTGGGCAGCTTGGCCTTGCCACTGGGCTGGGTCTTGTAGGGACACCCTGCATTACAGTGGCTATCCCTGAAGCAGCCGGGTGATACAGGGCAGGTGACTAGCTCATCAGCCTGAAAGACTCTGCTCCACCTTCTCCTCTGTGAGTGTGTAGCTCAGACAGTCAGGAAAAGACACATGACCAAAATACAACCACAGGGACCTCCTGGCCTGCTCGCTGACTCTCCAGGCTGCCTGTAATGTTAGGCTCTCCCCCACAAGAGGCTCGCTATGAAGGAGGTTGTCTAAACAAAGCCGGGAAGCCAAAGATAAGTACTAGATGGATACAATCTTTCTCTCTGCAGGTAGCACTCCGGGACAGCCCGGTGCTCACAACCACACTCAGCCAGTTATCACCAAGGACCTGTGAGAACCTGCGATTTGGGTCTGTGAAACAAAACTTCAACCAAAGCCGTAATCCAGAGTCAGGAGCAGACTGTGAAGCCGACCAAAAAACACAGGACCAGAAAATGAGGCTCCTGGAGGCAGCGAGGCCAGAAGATGTGCATTGATTTCCTGTTAGGCAGGGGCTTCAGGGATCTGCAGCCAATAAAGAGATCTTGCTGCTCGGTGTGACAATAATCCAAGCAGTCCAGGACTCACAATATTGAACTGAGCTGCCATGACTTACAGGTGAGCTTAGAGCCATCATCAAATTGAACACAGTCTTTTATTTCTGGGCTTCCTGTGAACACCCTCTCTGCCCCCCCCCCATTCTACCAGCTATTCTCAGAATATCAGCTGCAGGTAGCTTCTTCTGTCCCCTCTCTCAGCTTCTGTCCCAGCTACAAAATGAGACTTAGGGCAAAATCCATGTCTGCAAACCACATACCCCGTGCTTCTCAGCAAGTCTCCTACAGAAGTTTCCTTGGCTCATCCAGTGCTCAGTTGAATCAGCTATCAAAACTGAGCCAAAGAGAAAACACTAACGGGCTCCAAATGCTGTGGGGAGGAACCACAGAATATGAAGATCCAGGACTTGAAATGAGGTCACTCCTCTGCCAACTAGATAGGGTGTCCAGGGTTTGAAGAGCTTACATCTGAACAGACAGACAGCCCCATTCGCCTACAGGAGTGCAGAGTGAGCAAGAGAAAGGGGTTAGTTACTGGGAGTCTTCATCCAACGAGGCAGCAATGCAGTGGGTCAGTACAGGACGTGGAGAAAACCCAGTGTGGGGATGGCTTCAGGTAACAGCGTCTGCTTTATTGGCAACCACTTATCTAGTGTGATTGGTTAGCGCAGAACCTCTGACTGGATAGTGAGTGCTCAGACCACCAGGGCCTCTATGTGGAAGAGGTTCCCCTCCCCACGCGCAGGCGCACACACCACCCATGCAGCTCCTGCCCAGGTACACCAGCTGTAGATGTTGCTTCCTTATCCCATTCTCAGTACGCAAATCAGCCTCTGTCATTTTCAAAGATTCTCACCTTCTCCGCTGCAGGTGCCGCCTGCGAGGCTGCAGAGAAAAGCGCACCACTCCTCTTGTACATGAGAGCAGGCACAGGGTCCGGGGTTCATCCGGAGCAGCGGCTGGGCCTGATCAGCAGACAGAGGCCCTTAAGATTTGGATGTGAAGTTCCACCCCCCACCCCTGTGTGCTCGTGTATTTGAGCACCTCATCCCCAGTCGAAGGCACTGTTTTGGGAGGCAAGGTATAGCTGTAGAAAGAGGCCACTAGGAGCAGGTCTTGAGAGTTATAGGTGAGCCTCCAGCTCCCTGCTTCTGTGACCTGAGTTTGACTCCCAGATCCCACAGGATGGAGGAAAAGAACTGACTCTCGAGAGCTATTTTCCCATCTCCGTGTGTGTGCAGCGGCACATCCACACCTACATCATTCATACACGAGAAGTAAATAAATACATTTAAAACTAGTACATCAGCCAAAGGGCAAGTGGGAATGGGCAGTGAGCTACTTCCACTTCCTCCGCCACCTCAGTGGTGATATTCAGAGCTGCAAGAGGGCTTTGTAGCTACCAAGGGTTTGGACAGTGCATGGCAATGTGCACAGCGGCTGGACTCCTGGAGACTCTTGTGGGTCTCTCTAATGCCATCACCTGCTTCTGGGATCATTGATCTGCCCCACATTCCATACAGCACGCCTGTTACTAAACCAATATACCATGTGGACCACTGAGAGGTGACAGCGTTTACATGCTCTTACAGTTAGACCAATCACTTTATACATTATAACAAATTTCACTGTGGAAGATTTGTATTTGAAGACTATAAACAGGAATGTCAGATCTGTGTGATAAAAAACAATGCCTTTAGTGATGATCAGAGGAACAGCCATAAACAAAAAGATTCTGAGTCCTGCCTTACATCATGTCCCCAAAGCATAAACTTCATAGAGATCAAAGGCCTACATGTACAAACTGAAATTATAAAAAGAAAAATAATAATAACAGGGGGCAGATAACTAACAGGAGGTGATAGATTTGGCTACATCAAAATAAAACATTTCTGTTGAACAATTAGTGTTAACCATTGGTATTAAAGTTATCAAATACTAAATGTTTTACTTGCCTTAAATTACCAAAAAAAAAAAAACCTACAAAATAAGGCTTGGAATTTTTAGGACGATATTAGAACTTCTCTGGTCTTTTGTACATTGAATCAACAGCCCGAGTTTTACTGGTATTTCTCTAGACACACTGGGGGATCCCTCAGTCCACACTCACAACTGTGATTAGGGTCTATCCTAACAAATGTAGTCATCACTGCTCATCAAAGAAACTTCTCTTTGAAACAGAGGGAGGCCATTACAGAGAACCATAGCGATTCAAAACGCAGAGCTGTAGAGCCCCGTCCTGACAGATACATCTACAAAATACCCCCGCACCTAAGACTCAGGAAACTTTGTGCAAGGCAGAGAAGAATTGTAAGAGCAAGTGGATCAGAGTTTGCTGTGAGAGTTTGTCTTCTAGGAATGGCAGAAGTTATCCCCATAAAGTCTCACCAACAAGACTGCCCAAACACGAGCTGAACAAAGATAACAACAACATATATGCCAAAGTGGATGGAGGGAAGCCCATGAAGCCTCAACCCTACACAAAGAACTACAGGGAATTAAGGAATGCTGAGAGCAAGAGAAATAGTCTTTCCAGGGGATAAACACATCAACTGGTTAATACAATAACAAATTGTGTTCCCTGATCTAAAAGCATATACATACAAGTAACATTATACAGACAGATCAGGTTACAGTTAGGAATATTTATGCATATACATACATATACACAAACATATGCATTCAATAACAATTAATGAAAAAATAAACCATGAATTTGGAAAGGAGCAAGGAGGAGTATATAGGAGGATTTGAAAAGAAGAAATGTAGGAGAGAAATGATATAATTATAATCTTAAGAATAAAAGAAAAAATATTTTTAAGAAAGAACAAAAAAACCCACAGTTTGGAATGTATATCAGTGGTAGAGAACTTGTCTAATGTGGTCCAGTTCCATCCCCAAAACCAAAGAATATGCACAATGCCTCTGTCCAGTTGCTCCCTCTGTGGTAAATCATAATATGCAGTCACATAATCCACAACTGTACTATAATATATAATTATACAATTCACAATTCTATTACAATATAATCCCATAATGACATATAATCACATTGTGATCTTACTTATCTGACTTCTGTCGGTGGGAATGAAGCAGGCTGTGCTACCATAGCTAACAGGCCCCTGTATCACATGGGACTTCTAGCCCAGGTGGGCAGAGGCTCTGCTCCATGGCACCACATCGGGGAGCCAGACCTCAGGGCTTCTGCTGTTTGCAACACTGCTTATCTCCATAGGGGAAAGGCCAGGGATGAATTTCCCAGGTGCTCTTAAAGACTTCTGTCTACAAAGGTCGGATATCACCTGCTTTCATTCCCCCAGCCAAAGGCATTCTGAGGCAGTGGGGAATAAGATGAGGTGAGCTACTCCAAGGCCTCAGACAGCATGCTGCTGGTGCACCCCAGTTCCCTGGCAAAACAACCATAGGGTGGGCCTGACCAAGGAAACCCTAACAGGGAAAGCCTAGTGTTGCCAGGCATGGGGAAAATGCCTCAATCATTCCCACTCTTGCGCCTGGCCTCCTTTGCTGCTTCTTTGTCTTGGTGGCCGCACAGCCTTCATGGTGGCCCCAGGATCTCCACCTTGGCTCTCTGTGAGCCTCGGTGTCTGGCCAAGCCACAAGGCTACATATAGCACGGAAGGATACAAAGCCCATTTTTGCATTACTTTCCTGGCCACATTTCCACACTCACACACTACTGTATGTTCTGCTGCCTCTCTCTGGGTGCTCACAGATCACAGAATCTACCTTCTGTCCCTGTGTTCACAGGGTACGTCACATCAGAAGGTGGCAGGCACCCAACAGGTCTCATCTGGAATGTCTGGGTGTCTCCTTGTCTAAGCCACTGCTAAATGTGCCCTTTGCTGTCCTTCCCTGGAGGATGTCAGCCATGCTTCATTAGGTATCTGCTGTATCCCCTGTACCAGGAGCTATGCAGCAGAGATCCCAGAAAATCAGAAAACCAAACATAGACACCGAGGAGCATCCATTCTTAGCTTAGCAGAGAGAGAACAGCAAAGAAAAAACAGACTACAATGATCAAGTCAAAGGGTACTGAGGCTTTCTTCCTACGGTCTTGTCAGAAGGCTCAGGGTGGAAGGCAACTTCATGAAGTTAGAGACCAAGAATACAGTGAAATCTGCCCTAGAGGACACTGGAAGGGACACACAAGGAGCCCCAAGTGGGGAAACTTGCCCAGCTGGAAACTGTTAGGAGATACATAGAGCCGGGGATGTTCAGTCTGCAGAAGTAAGTGCCTAAGAAGTGGCTCTTCTGGGCACCCTCCATTGTGAGTTGCTTTATGTTCCTGATGTCCAGCATATAAGAATGTGGCCTTATTTGGAAGCAGGATGGTGGCAACCATATCATACTGGGGCAGGATGGGCGCCAACCAATGTGACTACAGTCCCTAAAAAACAGCATGAGGGCAGAAAGAGCTCCACTGAAGAAAAAGGCATCAAGGCCTGCAAAGTGCTCAGGGAACCCCAACAACTGAGGGAGAAGAGATCTGAGCCAGCTGCTCCTCGAAGATCCCTGGTGCCAACACCCCGAGCTCATGCCTCTGGCCTCCAAAACTTCGTAACACTAGGTTCTGCCATCTGCAGCATAGCCCACAGGCTGAGGTGCAGTTAAGACACAGGCTGCCTGCCTCCTGCCAAAGAACCTGGAGTCCAGAGCCTGGGCCGGATCCATTCTGGTGTCGGCCACAGTTTCCTCTCAAGAGATTGAATCACGGAAAATAAGTACATCTCCTCATCCTTTCCAAACAAAAAATGAAAAGGTTGCTAAACGCACAGTAATTTTAACTGATTCACTCATTGATCTGACTACTTTTAAAGTAAGACTAAGTAGGTATTTCTGTCACGCTTTGAAGTTGAGCGCCACAGCTCCGTCTCCCCCCTCAGGTTATTTTATAGCCATTAAGAATGTGTTCCTTTTATCTGGGGACTTCAATTAATTGAATTTTTAAAAAAATACTATGAGGCATTGTGTGTGTGTGTGTGTGTGTGTGTGCGCGCGCGCGCGCGCGCGTGCACTTACGTGTGTGTTCCTTGGGGACAGTCCTGTGTGACCTGCTGCCACAGTCATTACCAGTAGCCATGACAAGTCATTGCTTCCAGCACTCTAGAGTTTAACTGAGGTTTTGTGGGGTTCCCCTCACTGGCCAGGAAAAGCATTTAAACTTTCAAGGCTGCCTTTGGGTCACTGGTCACTTCCCTAAGTGGCCAATGAGAACAGGACAACCCACTGTAAACTCAGACCAATTCGTAAATGTTCCCTAACTTTATAGATTTTTTTTTTCTGGTTATTTCTGACTTGACTCTACCTGAGAGGAAGCCCTGGTGGGGAATATTGAGACCAGGTCCAAATGACAAACTGAAGGGGCAGTCGGCTGGGAGATGAGGCCTCAGGATCACAAGGGAAAGCCAACCTCACATGTGCACCTACTCTTGTTTTTACACTGGCCTGTGAACACATCACCAGGTATCTTGACTTTCACTAATTCTCTTCCCTCTGCAATAACATGTTTGTATGTACATAAGAGCCCTTGGAGAGCAGCCATGTAATTGCTTTATTTTCACCATTGGGTACTTTCTCAGTCACTGTTCTGTTGCTGTGAAGGGACACCATGCTATGGCCATGGCAACTCACATAAAAGAAAGCATTTAACTGTGACTTGCATCCAGTTTCAGAGGTTTAGTCCATTGCTATCATAGTAAGGAGCCTGGCAGCATGCAGGCAGACCTGGTGCTCCAAAAGTAGCTGAGAGGTCTACATCTGTATCGTGGAAAGAGAGAGAGACACTGAACCCAGCTTCTGGAACTCCAAGGCCCACCCCTAGGACATATTTCCTCCAACAAGGCTACACCTACTCCAACAGGGCCATTCCTCCTAGTCCTTTCAAATAGTGCCACTTCCTGGTGACCAAGCATTCATATCTCTGAGCCTAAGAGGGCCATTCCTATTCAGACCACCATAGGTTCATAATCTTTCTCCTGAAACCCCCACCCCAGACGAGAAACCTGCTAGGTCCCTGTCTTAAGGTTCCTCATCTATCCGCTGTTTAACTTTTCTGAGATCCCTTCCAAAGGTACTTGCTCACTCACATAGGATACCTTTGTACATTTCTTCTCTTCCTACTAAAGCTCTTCAGTTTTATGCTAGATCAAAGATGGGGTATCCACACACCCCTATATGTGCTGACATCTTCCTGAAAGGTTCAAAGTCAACCTCATGTGTCTGACTTTTCCGGCCCGGGTCCTCATAATCTAAGGCTCTGCTTGGTAAACACTCGAAGCACAAGCCATAAATGGAAGGATGATATCTGAGTTTGCAGCCTTTCACTGCTAAATTTGCATTGGAAAAATGTGCTGATGCATTTCAGGTCTGAGAGCCAACCTGATGGTCCAGGAGGGAGGAGAGAAAACCTAGATTTTCTTCTCTGGGCTTTGTTCCAACACTGCAAGGATGGAACAGAAGGAACAGACGGTGGCTCTGGGCTAGGAGCGCGGTTCTCTACTGTCCCAGATGCAGACACTCTCAGCATTGACACAATTCTGTCCCTGGCCACTGTCACCTTATCTCCCCCGATGCCACCCTGCTCTTCTGCTGGGTCAGGGTGCCTCAGAGGACAACTGCATTCAGTGAATCTTCTTGCCAAGGGTGCCTCTTGGCCCAGTCAGAAATGTTTCTCTTCTGGGTCCACCAGAGAGGGTTGGACAGGAGGACAAGACCCTAGACCCCATAGGAATGATGGACACTGGGCAGGCCTCTGTAAGCTCCAACTGGAGGCTGAGCCCCCAGATACCTGTGCGTGTTGTAGCATAGTCCGGGTGAGGAGGAGGCGGCCACGTGGCCAAGCCCCAAGGGCACAGAGACTTTCATTCCAGATCACACTCTGGCAGCTGTGCCAGGAGGAAAGACAAAAGAAGGATTGAAAGAGGATCTGAGGGGCACAGCCGTGTGGGCGGCATCAGCCTTGTCAGCTGCCAGAGCTGCCCACCTGCCGGTCCCCAGGACTGTTCCCTGGAGACAGACCTCAAGCACAGACCCACTTTCCAGACTGACCACCCACTCTGAAGCCAGAAGAGGGACTTTCCCTGCAGGCTCCCTGGCCAAAACCTGGGTATTTCCATCATTTGTACAGGATGTCAGTCCAGGAGGGCCCCAGAACATAGCAAGAGGGTTCAGGGAAGCCGCCCTGCCCAGCCCAGCAGGTTTAGGGATGAGGGCAGTAGGTAGTGGCTGAAATCTGTAACCACTTCATCTAGTAATCAAGGAAAGGTCAGGCCTGGCAGAATTCAGCCAACTGAGCTCTAAATTAGGAGCCCGCACCTGCTCTTCCCTCCGGTGGAAAACACTGGAGTCACAATTAAACTCCTGTGGTGGTGTGTGCATCCCATGTGGTCTGTGTCATGAAGATAAAACACACCATGATTTGTGTGCCTTGGTGTTTCTAGACTGTTGCTGGTACTTTGGGAAGCCTCGGTAAGCATGAAATGAATCAAGTCAGCTATGGTTGTAACATTCATGGACACATGCACCCTGCTTGTATTAGCTTTAAAAAGAAACCAAGACTCACATGAGAAGTGTCGATGGCCTGTCTCTCTCTACCCAGCTAAGTGCAAGGCACTTCCTACAAAGATATAAAAACCCCAGAACAAGGAAGAAACCAGAAATGCCTACTAGTTCCCTGGGGGAGGACATACCGTTCCTCTACTGCTGTCTACTTGTAACTAGGCAAGTCTTCCCACCTTCCAAAGTGGATGCTTACATCTGTCCCTATATAAAGAACATTTCCCTCTCCTATTTGCCTCTCAGGCTTGAACCAAGCAGAAGGGGGGTGGGGGGTGTGAGACCCAGGCCCAGAATCCAGGTCCCTTCTCCTAGCTCATTGGGGCTACAATGGTGACCTAGCTCCCTTTGGGTTTCCAAAGCAGGCAGAGATTAAGGCCATGTCCTGCTCACAGCAGCTGCTGGAACTCCAGCTCAGTCTGGCTGGGCACCGCTGGCCTCCTGTCTGCCAATGGAGAAGGCAGAGTGAAGTCGGTAGCCACAAACCAGCTCCATGCTGCCGGTGAAGCAAGCAGTTTGGAATTACCCCTCTAGCAGCTGCAAAGAGCTCTGAAGGGCAAGGGAACAAAGGGGAAAAATCTGAGATAACTTTCTCAGAGATTATCTACACCAACAAATCTCAACTGCCATGGCACTGCCATGGCTGATGAAGGAGAAGTAAGTCAGTTTTTTAAAGTGAAAACTATGCGGGCGGAAGGGGTGTCTGGCAGCAGAAGCCCAGGCACTCTTTGGGCCACAGCCCCTTCCTACTCTGACTAGGCAGGTGGGGCTCCACACCTGCTCCTGTCCTATACTCAGACCTTTGCAGGACCTCAAGTCCACAAAAGGAGTCTTCAGGGAGGCAAAAGGAGAAGGCCCTGCTGCTGGGGAGGAGGTGAGTGAGTCTGGGCCTGGACTTGTTTCTTCTGCCTTGAGCTCCAGCCTCGGGCTAAAGAAACCAAGACATCTGTCCTCTTGTTGGTCCCTAGGCCAGAGGCCCACTACCTGACTCTGGACAGTCCTGAGTTAGCATCTTCCCAGAAAGGTCGCAGATCTACTGGATCCCTACACAGTTTCTGTCCAGTTGGACTATTCATTCCTCTTGCTCAAGACTGTGAGGAAGTCTTTGCTGCCCAAACGGTCAAGAGTCAGGTTAGTTGGGACTATTGTGACCACTGGGAGGGGACCAGAACTGCGGCATTTCTGTGGACGGTGTGGAGGAAGAGACAGGGGAAAAGGGGAGGATTTAAGAGCCCATTCTATTCCCAGGGGTGCCGTTGTGCAGGACACAGTAGATCTGGTCTGGGGGAAGGGGGGAATCTCTGTCCTAAAAGGAGAGGAACTATCTCCCAGCCAGACAGTAGGAGTGAGGAAAGCGAACCATTTAGAGACAGGCCGACAAGCCCAAGGCCGCTGGATCCATACAGCAGGCCAAGCATTTGGTCAAATCAGGAGCCACTGTCCTCTGTTGTTCTGGTAGGGTTGGGCTGCCCTCTCAGGGCCCAGGCGTTCTCGCCCAACCATCCTGAGGAAGCCAAGCCTGAACCCTCACCTCAGGAACCCCTCATCCTAACCCCTACACCCGCGCACCGGGTGCGCGGCCAGGGCGGAGGGGAAAGTTGGCAAGCGCTGGGCGCCCGCGGGGGGAAAGCGTTAATGGGCGGCCGGGTGGGAGCAGCTCGCTCGCTCGCCCACGTCACGCCGGTGCGGGCTCGGCTGACGACCGCGGCGCCTGGGGACGCCGGCGCGCTCCGCTCTCCAGGTGCTCCGCCTGGAAATGTCTCCATTAGTTGTCGCTTGCTCCCTGCCGGAGCGCGCGCGCCCAGTGGCCGCGCAGAGCCCTAGCGGGCGACCAGGAGTGGCCCGGCGCCACCGCAGGTAGGCAACGTCCCGGCGCCCGCCCCCGCCCAGGGGTTCAGAGACCCCTCCTCCCCTTTCCAGGAGGCGGAGGAGGCAGAGGCTCCGCGTGGCCGCCGAGGGGCGCGGGCGGCGGCGGCGGCGTCTGCGGCGACTCCCCGGTGCGTCCCGGGCTGCGCGCTGCTCCCGGAGGCCCTGGCGCCCAAGCGGCGCGAGCCAGCTCTTTCCTAGCGCAGGTAAGGAATGGACTCAGCCTTGCAAACTTTGCGAGGATCGCTCTTGAGCCGGAGGGTACAAAGTTTGCTTCTAGTGGATAGGGTCTTCGGAAGCCGCTGTATTTGCTGCAAGTTTTGGGAGGCGGGATGAGAAGGACCGGGCCGACGGGTGCGGGATGCCCGGGTCCCCGCGGGCCGTGGTGGCTTCTGTGGGCTAGAACAGTTTGTGCTTTTGGACGCCTTCCGTGCGCTCTTTCCTTCCTGGGCCAATGCCAAAGGAACGTTCCGTGGGGGTGCAGCAAGATTGCTGAGGAAGAGAGGGCCAAAAAGGAGGGCACTCGGGGAGTAAAAGGGAATTTCAAAGCACTTCCCAGCAGCTCACCCCGCTGGCTGGGTAAGGGGAGTAGGGGTTAACTGCGAAAGAATGTCCTGAGGTGGGGAGGAGGGTGCCTGCATCACACAGCATCTCGGGCACCTGAGGCTTCTCTCTGAGCCCTACACCACCTGAGTGTCCAAAGTGGACCCAGGCATCCCAAGTTCCGGCCTAGCCTCCGATAAAAGGGCCCTCTCCTGGTGCCTGGCTTCTGTATTGGCCTTAGGTCGTAATCAACTTCTCTCTGGGCTGGAATGAGTTCCCATGTAGCTCACGGTGTGGCTAAGAAGTGCTGGAGAGCTGGAGAGCCGGGACTTAGCTGGTGGCAGGAATGTCAAGGCCAGGGCTAGCTCTCCAAAAGGTCTCATCAGTTCTATGGCCATCATCAACCCCAGAAAATATCGGTGGTCCCTGGACTCCTAATTCTTGGGGCCAACTGCTCCCTGCTCCACCCCTTTGGAATCTGATCAGGTGTTCAGTCTGTGATCTTTTGAAGCCCTCTCCAGAGGTGATCAGCTGCCCAACCTGCAGGGAGCAAAGTGGCTCTGGCTGTCCTGCTGAATGGTGTATTTATATCTAGGGGCCCTGTGAATTTCTGGGCATGGCATGAACCATCAATGCAAGATCATTTTAGCTGAGGGTACCTGGGACTCCTGCTCTTGGAAAGCCCCGTGCCTCTCCTGGAGGCTTGGTCTTTGGGGAAGACATCTTTATATCTGCAACAAGGGTGATCCATTTAGGCAAGAGAGCTTCAGCCAGGTAGCAGATTGTCAGCAGGACAATTGTCAGGGTGGGTGCTAGCCCAAGACAGGACTGGACAGTAGGGCCTGAGTGAGGGCAGAACAGGTCAGTAGAGTCTTGGCTGTCCCCTGCATGGGGCAGGCAGGTTGTGCAATCTGAGCTTGAATCTTCAGGGATAGTGGAGTCCAGTGCTCCTGGTTTCTAGGCCCAGGGAGAAGGCCACTAAAGAGAACAACAGCACCTGGCACCTGGAAGCCTGACTGGAAGGCAAACTGGAGTATGTTGCATTGAGCATTGAGACCCTGAAGCACTCTGGCTCAATACCCTGGCCAGTGCAGAGTCATGAGATAAATGAGATCCCTGGGAGGGGGGCAACATCAACCCCTGGTGTCTGGGTAAAGGGAACTAGGAGTGCTCATTCTGGGGGCACTGCTCACCGCTAGCTGAAGTCCCCAAAGTGCCACACACAGGCAGCAGCCTGGTCTTCCCTCTTCTTCCCAAGTGGCCTGTGCTTACAACAGAGTCCCCAAGGCCTGTGTTTCAGGAATGAAGTGACAAAAAGATCGGTCGTCACTGAGGAACACCAATCTATGCTGGAATCCTGCCCCCCTAAGCCTCTACCATCCTATGCCAAGCACCTCCCTTCCCAGCACCTCATTATCGAAAGAAAACAAGTTGTTTTTAAACAATAAATAATGAAAGCAGGCGGATGTTCAGCAAAAGCCTCAATAAAGCCTGAAAACCAGAAGCTAGAAGGGAGTTGGGGGAAGGGAAGAAGCTGGGCGAGGGAGAGGCTGAGTGAGATTCATTTCTATTCGAGAAGCCCCGGTGGCTAGTTTCTTATTATTTACAGGAAGGTGGTATTAGCAATTCAGGTGAGAAAGAAAGAAACACAGCTTGCCATGAAATCAATACAGAATTCAAAAACAATTATTAATGTCATTCGACTCGTGTTCATATATATATATATATATATATATATATATATATATATATATCCTGGCTACCAACGCTAAACTGACTGAATAATTTGCGTGGGGCTGCTATTCTTTATTTGCGATGGTTTCCCCCTTTGCAAGCAATTCGGATGTGGCCGGCTGCGGTCCAGCGCGATCGGAGAACTAGTATTTTCATCTGTAAATTAAAGCAATTACGCAGCAGATATTATATGATGTGTACTGCGGTCTCCAGATAGTCATCCATCACCTTCAACCAAGCTGTCAGGGCCGGCAGATTTCGTTTCTGGGAGGCAGCCTTGCAGCTGAGGAGAGGGCGCGAACGTCATCGTTAATTAGAGGGTGGCCCTGGGGCGATTCACAGGTCTAAACCCAGGAATCTTTAGGAACAAGTCTGCACAGCTCCGCGATGCGCGGCTCTGCTGCGGGAGGAGCGCGAGAGGCTGGCCTGGAGGGCCAAAAGAAGTAGGGGCGAGCCGGTCCTGAGAAGATCCTGGCAGGAAAGGCAGCCTGAGAATACCGGGTGGCTTGGTACACCAAGCTCCTTGCACGCTCCGTTCGTCCCCGCTTTGAACGGAGCAATATGTCGGGGCCCAGATTAGCGCAGGAAATCTGGAGAGGTCAATGGGCCTCTCTCGCAGATCTCTTTACAGTCCAGGCCTGAAGCTGACTTAAGGGTGCCAGGGCTAGGCGCCCAACGCCCCCTTCCCTGCACCTTGCCCTGCTGCTCCCTAGGATCAAGGAGCCTCCGGGAAGAGCC
The DNA here is from genome assembly GCA_907164525.1 of Lophiomys imhausi. Lineage (NCBI taxonomy): Eukaryota > Metazoa > Chordata > Mammalia > Rodentia > Muridae > Lophiomys > Lophiomys imhausi. Next base: position 1,230,573 of record CAJQZJ010032670.1, on the reverse strand, counting down.
AAGTTGGAAAGTGTGCTCCTCCGCGTCTAGCCGTCTCTGCCTTAGCCTTGGGACGCGGAAGGGCGACCCGAAGAGGGAGGAGAGAGGAAGTGAAGCGCAGCCAGGCTGAGCAGGGAGAGGTCTGACCCGAGTGGAGAAGGGGGAGGGGCTGTCTCCCGGGCGAGCGAGCTGCCCAGAAGGGCACCGTCAACCGGTGATAGACCCGGGAAGCCCGCAGTATCTGGCCCCGCCGGTGCTGGAAGCGTGGGACTCTGGGGAGGGCCTAGGAGACACTCGCACACACCTGAGATCGTGTCGCCATCAGAATGCGGGCTCTCCTGCGGCCTCAGTTGGTTCTGAAACTCTGGTGCAGAGTTGGAACTGGTAAGAGGCTGGCTGAGAATCTCCTAAACCTAAGTGAGAGGAAGTTGCAGAAAGCCGAGGTCTTCACGACCTGCGTCCGGGCGCAATGCAGCGAGGGCAACGGGCGGCTGCAGCCAGCGCCTGGCTAATTGAACTGTTGATTACATCTTCACTGAAGACTCACTCGTGTGTCCCTTCATAGGTCTCATTTGTAATTGAGACTAATGATTACAGTAGGGTGTGAAGGAGCAGCTGCTCGTTAATTAATTTCTAATTAAAAGTGCCTTCCGTCCTCCGTGACTAAGGAGAAACACCGTTCGTCGAGGCCATATTGACTCCTTGGATGGAGTTCATTTGTTAAAACTCGATGGCCCTCCGCCCAGCTGGCGCCCACACGGACAGTCCCCACACTGCCCTGCCAGCAACAGAGTGACCTGTAGGTCTGCGGCCAGGCCAAGCTGCGGCGTGGGCTGAAGTCAGCGCTTCTGCAGCTTAAAGCCGCGCACATCTGACTTGACAGTTCGGGAGACTCTGTTTTTCTTTCTTTCTTTCTTTTGTTTTGTTTTGCAAAATATGTATTTCTGTCCTCCTGTCAAGGCCAGTCGGTCCCAGGGCCCTCTGGAGTGTTCAGACTTCGAAGCTAAAAGAATAGCTGAGAGCAAGGCCACTCACTTTCCTACCTGGTCAGGAAAGTTTGAGCAGTGGGTGGGTGAACTGACCACCTCTCGTTTCACCCTCTCAGAGACTAGGAGCCTGCAGCCCCTGAGCAGTGGCCACACCGTGCACAGGACCCCAACGGCCCCCCCAACATTCTTAGGCCCGCCATGTCCTACCCGCAGTTTGGATACCCCTATTCCTCTGCCCCCCAGGTAAAGGGACTGACAGCGGGGGGGGGGTTGGGAGAGGGATGAGCCACCACTAGATGTCATTTCCCAGATAGCAGGGTTCTTGACTGGCGGCCCCTTGTGCTGGCTAAACATGGCTTGCAGGGAGGGGGCTTAGGGGCGCCAGTAAAATCCTGTTGGTGAGTCTGAATTCCCTGATGTTTAACCCTCAAACTGTGCCCTGGGGACCCTAGGAAGCGCTTGAATCAGAGGTATTTGGTGAGAAGGCACACAGGGCCTTGGAACCCCGTGGAGGATTTGAACAGCTGGCTGGGTCCTCTAAGCTGGCTGATGGGGGGAGGTAATCTCTCTGGAGTAGACAGCAGGAGGCCCCTAGCCATACATAAGGTTCTTGAGAGTCCAGCGCCCTAGCCTCTGTCCGGGTGCCCATACTTCTTTGTGGTCCCTCTCTCCCCAGTTCCTGATGACCACCAACTCCCTGAGCGCATGCTGCGAATCCGGCGGCCGCACACTGGCTGACTCGGGGCCTGCAGCCTCGGCACAGGCGCCGGTCTACTGTCCTGTCTACGAGAGCCGGCTGCTGGCCACTGCCCGCCACGAACTCAATTCAGCCGCCGCACTCGGCGTCTACGGGAGCCCCTACGGCAGCTCCCAGGGTTATGGCAACTATGTGACCTACGGCTCCGAGGCGTCTGCTTTCTACTCGCTGGTAAGGAGACAAATCTCCGCCCCACCCCGACCCCTGGTTTGCCAAGTCTACTTCCGCCCCAAGTGCCTGTGCCCTGGATACCCTACAGGTTGGGGTGACAGGAAAGGAAGGATTTCAGGATTTCAGCTCTGCCTCCTTGCCCTAAGCCCCAGAGCAGCCCTGTCCCGGTTCAGAGTCAGGGTGGCCGACCCGCGAGCCCCCGTGTCTAAGATGCCGCTGTTTTAGTTTGCCATTGAATTTTGATCAGGTTCCCGGCTTCCCAAAGGAGTTCTTCGCAGCTTCAGACGTCTTCTGCCTTCTCACCATAGTAGATCCCCCCCCCCTCCCCCCCACCGCAGCCCTCTCCCCCTCCCACGCTCAACTCCCCCCCCCCCCCCCCCCCCCCCCCCCCCCTCTCTCTCTCTCTCTCTCTCTCTCTCTCTCTCTCTCTCTCTCTCTCTCTCTCCTTCCTCCTGCAGTACTCACATCCTAGCTCCTCCCCGCTCCGCCCCTTCCCTCCCACTCAAAGACTCTTCTCCACCCGGTTTATTATTCCGAGGAAGCCTTTCTCTCCTTCCAGGTTCCTTCAAGACCTCCCTCCTCCTCTTTCCTTCCCCCCTCCCCACCTCACTTCACGTGCAACCCCTGGTCTACCTCTGTTTCCCTGCCTGAAGCCTCCTGGCTCTCCAGCTCCTCACTCTTGGGGATCTGAGTATTGGGTGAGACCAGGAGAGGGACTGCAGTCTGTCTGTGGGCCTTGGGGAGGTTTGAGGAGACTCGGGGATCTAAGTTAAACTAAGAAAGCTTAATGGGGGGGCGGGGGTTCTAGCTGAGTCTCCAGAAGTTGTGACCTCAAATACCTTGGCTTTTACAGAACAGCTTCGAGTCCAAGGATGGCACAGGATCTTCACACGCAGGCCTAGCACCCGCCGCAGCAGCAGCCTACTACCCTTATGAGCCAGCTCTGGGCCAGTACCCATATGACAGGTGAGGGATCAGACCTCCCTCCCCCCACAGACACTACAGTACCAGCCACCTATCATTGCATCCTTCATCACCACCACCAGGCCCCCTCCTGGAGGGTGGGGAGACCGGAAGAGGGGCCAATTCCCTTAGGCAAGTGGTCCATTCTACCCTACCACAACCCTCATGCTGATGGGAATGTGGTAACCCTCCCATTGCTGAGATTTTCAAGCAAATTGATTCTAGAAAGCTCAGTCTATTCGGCTGCTTCCTTGAAGGGCCTGGGACACTTCCCTGCGCCCCAAGACACTCAGCTCAGTTGTGTGTCTGAGCCAGGGCCACCAGCCCTACAGTGGGAATCAAAAGAGGTCGCCCCTTGGCCCTCAGTGCCTGTTCTGGGGACAGCTTCCTATGGACCCAAACAGTTCAGTTCAAAGCCCTGACCTGTTTCCCCAGTTGTTCTTCCCACCTCTGTCTCTGGACACAGGTTCACAGATCCGTGATACCTTTTTATGGTTTTCAGATCAAAGTGGTAAGAGGGAAGCCCCACAAAGGATCAAAAAAATGTCTCTTCATAGTGATAGAGGCCCTGACACTCCTGTCATTTTAACGACATAATCTTCTCCCTTGGCCCACAAAAGGCAAGGTAGTGCCCATAAATGCAACCCACCTCAGGGAGGCACAGCCTGTCCCTAAGACCCCTCCCGCTCGCTCCGCGTGATCTCCCCGGCCCCGACTGGCACCCCATTGCAGAGCCTGTCTCCAGGTACGGGACCGTGGATAGCGGCACGCGGCGCAAGAACGCCACCCGGGAGACCACCAGCACACTGAAGGCCTGGCTGCAGGAGCACCGCAAGAACCCGTACCCCACCAAGGGAGAGAAGATCATGCTGGCCATCATCACCAAGATGACCCTCACACAGGTCTCCACCTGGTTCGCCAACGCGCGCCGGCGCCTCAAGAAGGAAAACAAGATGACCTGGCCACCTCGAAATAAGTGCACAGATGAGAAGCGGACATACGCGGAGGGTGAGGAGGAGGAGGCTGGCGAGGAGGAGTCACGAGAGGAGCCTCTCAAGGGTGCCAAGAGCGAAGGTGGGCTGGAGATTCTGCAATGTATGGAGAGGCTCTGGAAGCCATGGGGGGGGGGTTCATGGGAGGGAGGGAATGGAAAGCCTCTTACAGCACATGAAGGAACTGGTTTCCAGTTAGATCTTGTGCCTGGGGAGAGGAGACTGAGCTGGTACAATGTGAACAGGCTTAAAGACATCCAACCTCAAGTTTAAAAGCACCTCATAGGCCATTAATATGAGTCCAGATTTGCCCAGCTGGTGTTCCTAGTTCAAGACTTGGGGGCCTCTGAAGATGGGAGGAGAAAGACAGAGAAAGGCCGGGCTATTAAATACTTGGGGATGAGGTCCCATTAACTCTGGTCTTAGGATAAAAGTAAATTGGTTATGCCATCCTGTCTCCCTCCACTGGGCACGTGTTCTCTCGCCTGACAGGTCCCGTGGGCAAAGACGACAAGGAGCTAGAACTCAGTGACCTGGAAGACTTCGACGCTCTAGATGCAGAGACCTCAGAGTGCGAGCTGAAATCGCCCTTCCAGCCCCTCGACAGCGGACCAGAGAGGATTCCTGCTTCATCTGATGGCCCCGGTACAGGCAAGGAGGCCTCCGCCACACTTCGGATGCCCCTGGGCACCTCTGGGGGAGCTACCAGGGATGAGGACCTGGAGAGGGCCCGGAACTGCCTCCGAAGCACAGCGGTCGCGCCAGAGCCTGGCGCCGAGGGCCGCCCACAGGCCTGCGAAGCCAAACTTACCTTTGCTCCGGCGGCGGCAGCGGGGGCGCCACCGAGCCTCGAGACTAAGCCCCGCATCTGGTCCTTGGCACACACGGCCACTGCTGCCGCAGCCACAGCTCTGACCCAGACTGAGTTTCCCTCGTGCATGTTGAAACGTCCAGGTCCAGCAAGTGCAACCGCGGCACCGCCGGTACCCTCGGCTGCAGTGTCAGTCTCTACTGGGGCACTGGATAGGCACCAGGACTCCCCAGTAACTAGTCTCAGAAACTGGGTGGACGGGGTATTTCACGACCCCATCCTTAGGCACAGCACTTTGAATCAGGCCTGGGCCACCGCTAAGGGCGCACTTCTGGATCCCGGCCCTCTGGGACGCTCTCTGGGGACTGGCACCAACGTACTGACGACGCCCCTGGCTTGCTCCTTCCCGCCCACCGCGCCCCAAGACGTCCCGCCTGTGGGAGCCTCCCGGGAGCTGCTGACTACGCCTAAGGCCGGTGGCAAACCCTTCTGCACTTAACAGCCACCTGCACGGTGGAGAAGGGAGCTGGCTCTCAGGTTCGGGCTCTGACTCTGGACTGTTTTTAATGGGTTTCCAAACGAAGGGGACATTTCCAAGCCAAGAATGCCAATCCTCATGAGACAGAGGATCTGAACTCAGGCTCCAGGCTATGGAGGAACCCTCTTGAGTTCTATCACAAGATTTCACCTGATCTTGCACCCACCTGAGCCATCCCTGAACTCCAAAAAGACAAGAGAGCATTCTCAAAGCAGAGGGGAACCCCCCTGAAGTATAAAGTTTACGTCCAAAGTTTACATGGAGAAGGCATTTGGGTTCTGAGGCTTGTTTTGTTCCGCTGTCTCCTTCTGGGTTTGAGGCATGCTGGTGTTGGTGTTCATTAGGAAGACTCCTCAGCCTGCTTTTCTTCCGACTTCATCCTCGGCACATAAAGCTCACCAACAACACTTCCACTGAGTTTACACTGTTGCACACTCTTGACTTGACAAAATTATGTTTTCTAAAATGTATATTTACACCAGTAATTTGCCTGTTTCAGAGAGAGGCTACTACAACAAAACTAATAAATCCTCGTGTTTGCATTGCAGAAGGAACACATTTCATAGCTGGGGTCTACAGGTGTAGCTGGAAACAGTGAGGCTGACCCTCCAGGGGAAGGAAGATAGGTGGGCTGGTCCAGACTCCACCCCAATAAAGTAGTTGCCAAGTCTAAACAAACCATTTTTGAGATGTTGAGGGCGCAGGAGGGACACTCTTGTGAACTCTTGTGAATAAGTGGGTGTGAGACCCCAAACTTCAAACACCTCCCCCTGTCAGTCACCAGAATTTTGAGGTTTCTTTGGCTGAATTAAAGTGGTGCTCAGGCTTTCTAAATCCCCCGTGGCTTTGCACTGGAGAAGGGGACATTACCATGAGGGCATGAATCTCTGAGCCAAGATGCTCTTAACAGCTGCTGTGTTACCCCCCACCCCACCCCATCCCTCTTTGATAGATGCAGTCTGAGCCCTGCTGCCTCCAGTTTAGCTTCTATGTCACTCAAATTCTGAACACTCCAGAGGAAAAAACCCACTTGCAAAAGTCAGGAGGCAGAGCTAAAAAGATAGGGGGTAAAGACACAGGGCTTGGGAGAGAAGCAGCCTGGGTTGAGGGCAGGCCTGATTCTCCACACCCACCTCAGCATAGTCACTACTGGAAGCCACTTTGGACTCTGTGGTCCTCTTTGGACCACTTGGTCCTCTGTGGTTTCAGGAGGCACCTGCCCAGCATCCATCCCTGGCTCTCTGCTCACCAGCAAGTCTCTCTGCTTAGGACTTTATGGACTTCATAAAAGTCCCCAGTGTTCGTAGGATGGTGGGAGTGGCAAGCACAGGGGTGTTTGTAAAGTCCTAGGCAAGCTGCTATGAAACTGGAGGGACCCAGGGACTAGCATAAATTCTAATGGCCACATACACTCCAGCTGGGTATGCTAGATACACCACTTTCTATCTCAGAGAGTGGCGTTTGAGAGACACCAGACCTTTAATACATGCCAGGTCTTTCTTCTGTAATCACAGAGGTGGGACTAGACTTAGTGAAAAATCACACTAAGGAGATTGTGGGGCCCGCTTTGGAGACAGTTTACAGAACCCAAGGAAAGAAACTTAGCCTTGCTGGAACCAGACCCCTAGGAGCAAGAGGGTCCCCTGAATGATGATCCTCACCCTGGATCCTGGTTTCCAGCCCTTGGCGCTTACTTACCGAGTGGCCAACTGCCCCGCAAGCCGCAGGCCTGCCCTGGCCAACACTCAGTAATTGGATTGTCCTGGACTGCGCTGTCACCGCATTGACTTTCGCTCTCCTGGATGATATTATCGGGACGCGGAACCTTGCCGCTGATGTGCCTGTCAAAAGGCTGAGGCGGGAGCCCCTGGCCTAGCAAGCGAGCATCAGCCAAGATAATTTGAAGTGAAATTTTCATTTTGACAGTAAACCCCTCAATTTCTAAAGGCTCCGCGCTCTGAGAGAGCGCTGGCAGGGGAGGCTTTGCGGAAAGCCCACGTCTTAGACTGAAAAGGGCAAAAGAACTCGAATTAGTTGTAATAGATAAAAGGGCAAAAATAAAGAGTCAAGGGTACTTGACAGTAATAGCGAAAGTGGAGTCTCAGGGGAGACACGTTGCTGCCCAAGCTGGGGCGCAAGGAATTTTAATGCGGCCTCCAAGCGCGCCCCACACAACCCTAGACAAAGCCAAGCATTTTTTCAGCAAAACATAGGCTTCACAAATTCAGGCGAGGAGTAGGTGAGGTAAAGTGAGGGAAGTCGGAAATTCAATCTTGGACCTAGGCCTGTGTCCTAAGTGCGGACAGACTTGCCATGGGCGGCGCGTATACCCGACACACCGGCCCTGGGCCTCTTCCCCCGCCCCCCACTGCGCGCCCCCCAGGTTCCTCCTCTGCGCCAGTCCGAGGGAAGGCGATTTCTGCACTTGCCCAAGCTTGCTGAGCTCTTGGTTCTTCTGGGCAAGGTCTCTGGCGTCTGCACCAGCTCTGGGCTTCCAAATAACAAGTTACTAGAGCCTGAGACTTTGATGAATTCTAGCGACTAAAGGAGCTTATTTGAATAAGCTCTATTACCCTATGAATAAAGATATCAGGGGAGAGAAGGTCTTAGCCACATTCCAGGCTCTGCACAATAAGGAACAACCACCCGGAGACACCTTACTTTGGGGAACAACCTCCAGGATGTGCTTTTAGGCTCACCGAATCTTGGGGGCATGGGTCAAGTGCCAGCGTGACTTCCTAGGAGGAGCGAGGCGCCTTCGCAGGATGAGGGCACTGGGAAGGGGAAAGGTCTCAGTGCCCCAGCTGGGCGCGGCGGGGGGAAGGGCTTCCAGCCGCGACTTCCCCTGCGGGAGGCTGTCAGCCGACCCGGGGCGCCCGCGCGAGGAGGCAGCGCAGGGACGCGCTCAGTCGCTCAGGCGTGGCGATCGCAAACACACCAAGAGGAGAGGCTAAATTAATGGCGCTCTTTACATAGAGCCAAATAAAACTGTAATCAGCGGCGCGTTACTTTTCATTAAGCGAGTCTGACAGCAGCATATTCAGACTCGACAAGGGAACAGGCGCGGGAAATATACGGCTCCCGGCCGGCCCAGTCTAAGATAATTCCTTAAGCTCCATTAACAACATGTAGCCGCAGGAAACTGGCTCCGGAAACCGTCTCCAAATCTAAAAGCTTTATCGACCCCTCAAACGCGGCTGATGGCTCCATTTTTTTTCTCTTTCTCTCCTTTTCCAAAAAAAAAAGAAAGAAAAAGAAAAAAAAACCTTAAGGAGAGACATCCTGAAAGGTAATAGAGTTTGACACGACACCTTCTTAACTAGGGAAAGGCAGAGAAACCGGCCCTTAAATGATATTTAAAAGGCAACCAATTAAGATTTAAAGTGGTTGTCTCCTGAGCTTATGCATCCGATTTATGCCACCTACTTCTCCCCAGCATGCCTGCCAGAGAACTGTGGCACAGGAGACAGCAAGGTACCCCCCACCTTCTCCCCCTCCATGAAAGCAGGGGGGCTCAGATCTTCCTCCTCTTAGCACAGTTCCTCAGGTCCACCAGGACATAGGAAAACTGTCTCCTAGGACAGGGCGACAAACAGCTAATGAAGACAGGTTAAATTGCCCCCTCCCGATCCTCAGTAGCCCTGGGTGGTTTCCCTGCGACTGGCCTCCAGCATGGGTACAGGGTTGGTGAACAATATCCAAGAGAAGCTGCAAACTGTCCCAAGACCTCCGTCTTCCACCTGGAGTGACTGAGGCAGGGGTGTCCCACTCATTCTCCCCTCTCCAGGACCAAGTGTCTCTCTCTTGTCTTCCCTTTCCAGTTTTCCAGTAGGATTAGTGACTTCCCTGTATCCCCAAATGCTGCAAGCCCTTGCTCTGGAGTCAGCTGCCCCCCTCCATGCCGTGCTGGCCTGGCCATTGTTCTCACTGGTGCTGCCAAGTGGCAGAGCTTAGGTCACAGGAGAAGTCAGCAAGAAGCAAGGACTGAGAAGAGGTACTGCGACCTTTTGAATGACCCTAGCCCAAATCCTGGCTGGAAGGGACACTGAACAATGAGCCAGAAAGAGGGGATGTGTGGGAAGAGGAGCTGGGGAAAAGGAGAAGGGGGCGAGGAAGAACAGAAGACAGTAGGGACAGAGGGATGAAGGGAGGTAGAGGAGGGAGACCCACAGGGAGTGAGAGGAAGCTCCCTTCCCGGCTGTCTCTCATCAGCTTTCAAGAGGTGCACTGTGAACAAAATGCTTTTTCCTATAGCCAAAGGATCTGTAACCTTGGGGTACAGATCAAGAGCCTGACTGTCACCCCAGAAGTTCTAGTACAAGCCTGCCTGCTTCAGCCATCCACTGGGGAGGACAGGTTCCTCTGGGTCATCCCCTGAGCTGAGCTCAGGCATTATCCTAACCTGCCCTAGGCAACCAGAGTCGTCTCTCACTGGGGACTGGAGTGACCCCAGGACCTTGGCGGCACAGCTCTTCACAAGGTGAGAAGCGAAGCGTGAGTCTGAGCAGCTGCACCTTACTGATCTGAGGGAGGTCCCAGAAGGGAGGACTGAGAAGGGATCCCTCAAAGCACCCACCCTGGTTCTTTTGATGCCTGTGCCATGGCCTTGGGGATGGGGGTGTTCCTTGTGGCTCCCCCCATTGCCCTGGAGTCAGAGCAGAGAAGCTCTGTTACCAGATCCCAGCAACCTCACAGAGAGACATCACCAGACACTCTGGTTCCAGCTAAGCTGTTTTGTCTTTGCTTTTCAAAGGATTGCATTATTTTAAAAGCACATCTTCCTCAAGTGCATAACCACATCTGAACTGAAGATACAAAGCAAGGAGAGGCATGTGTGTAATACTGTGAGGCACCCCATTTCCCCCTGGACCACACTTCTCCTTTGTGGATATGGTCCTGTCTTATTGGTGCTCATGCTAGATACTGAAAGATGCTAAGCCACCCCTAGTCTGGGACTCATCTGTCTCTGTGGTATCCCAGAAGCTTTTCTAGGGAACCTCTACAGTGAAAGTGCCGCCGGGCGGTCTCCATGTCTATTGCTGTCTTGCCTTGCTCACTCTCTCAGAAAGGATAACCCTGGCTGCAGCGAGTAGGAACACACCTTCGGGTGGCCCAAGCTTTGGATCTTGGATTTTTGAGATAAGGTTGGAAAATGTCCAGTGAAGGCTGTTCCAGACCAGAGGCCATGCCACTGGGAAGGACAATTTCCACCTAACTGAAGCATGGGGACAGAGGTGTGGGGAGAGTGGGAGCAAGTTGACTTGCTTGTGAACAAAACTGCAGAGAAGCATTTTGTCAAGAAACAGGGGCAGAAGCCAAAAGCTGAGCAGGGCTCTGGGATAAGCTGGCTAGAGGAGGCTGCCGCAGCCTCTCCTGCAAAGCCACCTGGCTGCTGTGTAGGTGGCAGGTGGCACAGGGAGGGGCAAATGCTGGGGTTCATTGCCCAGAGGATGAAGCAAAAGACACCATGGGCTACCTGAATGAAGGCCTCCAGAGCTCTCAACAGGGCTTCAGGGAGAGGCATTTTCATGCATGATTTAACACCTCAGTCACCTAACCAGATGTGGCAGAAGAAATCAGAGCTAAGCTTTTGTATCAGCTAAACCTTCTAGCTAAGCTAATAAATTGGCAGGTTTTTTTGTGGTATAACAGAAAATGGGGACCCACAGAGCACACATCCCATTTGGTACCTTAAGGTGGATCTCCCTAGCCTGGGTTCTGAAGACTGAGACTGCCTTCCAGAGCACAGGTCAAGGTGTGGCTGGAGCAGCATATGTCTCTCCATGAGCATCTGCCCAGAGGCTCCAGGTGGATTCGGACTGTCTGAGGACAGCCCTGGGCTGCAAAGACTCTGTGTGAAGGTCAGAAGCCCTGCATCTGAAAGCGCTTCATGACTGCCCACTGCCTCCCATCCCTCCTCCCACAGTACGGGCAAGCCCCAGGAGAGGACAGCAGCTCAGCCCCTCAGTCAGGCTTGGGAAGCACCGCCGGGAAGGCAGCCTTCTACTACTTATGCACTTGTGCACTCACGCTCGCCCATGTGCACACTCACACACGTGTATGCACACTGTCCTTTCTGTCACCTCCTTTGTCTCCCCCCCACACCAGCACACACTCAGGTATATGCACACTCACACACATCCTTGCACATTCAGGGCCGTAGTAAAACCTCACAGGACTGTAGTGATCCCGTACTGGTCACATTTCAGAACAGAAGGCAGGCCCCCCTGCTGTCACCTCTTTCAGCCCTTGATCTTTCCTAGAGCTTCCCAGTGTTTACTTTTATTTCAAGGAGCTGCTACCTCACTCTCAGGAGGGCTGACATCACTTATGGAGAGCAGCCCTAGGAGTGCAGTGAGACCCACCCACCCTGCCTGGACCTTGGCTCTAGCCTCACCACCTTCGAGGACTAAGGGAAAGCCATGAAGTCTTGGCAGAGCTTGGTCTGTCCCATAAAGCCCTCCGTCTCCAGGCACCCGGACTCCTGTGGCCATTCTTCTCTCTCGGTGCTCCATGTCAGGCCTTTCCCACTGAGGCTACAACACTGTCTACCCCAGCAGACACGTGGCTCACATCCAAGTCTGACTGCAAATGGGACCTTAATTAATGAACTTAGTAATAGAGTCTCTTTTCATGGAACATTAGCCCAAGTTCAAGATAATCAGCCTGAACACAGGCCCCAGCTATGCAGCAGCACCTGCCTTGGGCAAGAGTGTAATTCATGTCACAGAAGTGGGCAAGTACAGCACCCTGTGAGCTGTTCCAGGACCCTTGGCACACTCAGCACAGATGTCTGACATCTATAACTTTCTGGTCACCTATCCAAGGCATCTGTGGGTCATAAGTCAGTGTGCCTAGGCTTTTCTGGGCTTTGTGAATCTAACACGTGGGAGAGGAAGCTGCCTGCCATGCCCAGGGCATGAGAACCTCAGGCTTCAAGGACCACATCTGGCTTCCTAGCTGACACCTGCATCGTGACAATTGGCCGTTTGAGTAGCGAGGCACAGAAGTCATTGTAGCTCCATATGATGTGGAATAACACCTTAAGACTGCTCCAGGTGTGGGTAACAAAGACCTGGAAATGGCAGAGAGCAACGTTCCCCTGGTGAGAATGAGGACCAGACCCTGAGGCAGTTGGTCTCCAGCATCCCAGACAGTCCAGGAGTCAGAAGGTGTAGGCCACTCACAATGGACCCCCATTATAGCAGGTAAGGATCACAGGACTTGGGAAGAAAACGTTGTCCCCAGAGAGAGGAGGGGCACTGAACTTGCCTCCTTCCATCCTCTGTCCTTTCCACAGGGTGAGTAGGTGTCTGCTTCCAGCACTAGCTGGGTTGCTGGTGGCTGATAAAAAGGCTGGACTTGTTTTTATCTTGATGTTGACTATGACTGGTAAGGATTACCAGAGCCCTTGCAACTTTTTACTTGCTTGTGGGTTCCACAAACACAACTGCAGAGAGCAGAACCATCAGCTGATGGCATGGGGACCTTGATCATATTTACTCCCAGTGTTTGGGAATCCATGCAAGGAGGCTGCCTGATTTGTGTAATCCCTAAGGAGACCTCCACCCAACAGACACAAAACTCCAAACCCCACTTCTCCAGCTACATTAGTCATGTTGCTGCCTTGGTTTCATTCAAATGCTTCTGATAATCGAAGGCCACTCATGCTCCTAGTTTGAAGTACAGAATGAGCTATTATCTTGAATGTTTACTGTTTTTTTTTCCTTGTACTCTATTACTTCATTTTGAACAGCTTGAACACACACACATACACACACTCACACACCTGTTTTGGAAAACATAATGGTCTTCAAAATGGACAGCCAAACTGTCAAGCATTTTTTTTTTCAAGCGAATGGTTCTCTAAGGACCGTCTGTCTAAGTTAGTTACTACTGCTGTGAGGAAACACCATGACCAAAGCAACTTGGGGAGGAAAGGGTTTATTTGGCTTAAACTCCCATGTCACTGTTCATTATGGAAGGAGTCAGATCAGGAGCTGAAACAAGGCAGGATCCTGGAGGCAGGAGCTGATGCAGAGGCCATGGAGGGTGCTGCTTACTGGATTGCTCCCCTTGGCTTGCTCAGCCTGCTTTGTTATGGAATCCAGGACCACCAGCCCAGGGGTGTTCCCACCCACAATGACACATCAATCACTAATTTAAAAAATGCCCTACAGGTTTGCCTGCAGCCAGATCTTATGGAGGCATTTTCTCAGTTGAGGCTCCCTCTCCTCAGATGACTATAACCTCTGTCAAGTTAATATAAAACTAGCCAGCACACAGTCCTTGTGTTAAAAATAGGCTTTGGTTTATCAACCTCCCTCAGAGAAGTTTCCAGATAGTAGGGGCATCTGTGGGTTCTCAGTGAAGGGTTGTCCTTCATTTGACAGGTGCTGGCCTCTACACCACCCCCTTGCCTTCCAGACCCCAGCCTGCTGTTGGGTAGATCTTGCTGAGAACAAAACCGGGAAAAATATAGGACTGCTTTTCTGGGTGGGAGGTGTGGGTCACTAAGTAATCAATACCCACTTAGAAATTAAAGCTTAAACAGAAGCCGGGGACATATAGAAAAGGACAGCCAGTGTCCTGCTGGCCCTGCTTGTTGACTTGTTGGTTGTAATTCCAACATTCTGTTGTATTTCACACATTTGTGATTTCTCACTCTCTCTATCAAAGTAGGAAATGTAATAGACCAGTCTTGGTCCTGGAGCCTAGAGTAAGATTCACCAGATGGTTCTGGGAATAGTATGTTCCTCCTTCCCCAACTGGGTGAGGGAAAAGACCCAGCTAGCTTCCTATCACACCCTGCGCCTTCTCCTGCCCTCCTCTGGTCTCCAAAGGCCGTCTCATTGATATGCTCCAAACTTCACACAACCTACACCACCCCTCATGGCATCTGAGCCTCAAGGGCCTTCCAACCCCCAGGCACAACCAAGCAAGAGCAGAACTCAGGGTAAAGAACAGCTGGAACTTGAGCCCCGTGTCAGAGCAGCGTGTGCTCCCAATGACAGTCAAGAGTTTCCATATTCTTAGTGGTCAGCTGCGTAAACTAAAGCAATGGTCTCTGCGGTCAATAGTTACCCCAGCTCCATTCAGGGATGTATTGGCTGCTGAGTATTTGCATCTGAGGCCACCTGCAAGTCCACTTTCTCTGTGGATGTATCATCTCCTGAGTTACAGGAAAGTGAGGATGGAGCGGCCAGATTTCAAGGTCATAGAGAGGCAGAGGGTAGACAGGTTGCAAACCTGACCTTAGCTGTGCAGATACAATCCTGGTTGGTAGCCCCTCCTCTTCCTCCTCTTCCCCTCCTCCTCCTCCTCCTTCTCCTCCTCCTCCTCCTCCTCCTCTCTTTCTCTTCCAGGCCAATTCTTCTCCTTGACTCCTCTCCTGGTTGTGCAAACACAGAAAGGTCCTCTACAAGGCTCCAGTACCATGAGGTTAGTGACAGGAGCTGGGTTTTGGTGACTCAGCCAGCACCATGTGCCAAATGTGTACCATGGAAGCCGAGCCCACCTGGGCCTCCTGGGCTGACACCGGGCAAAGCCTGGGACAGACATGGTGCTGGGCATAGCCACGGGGTGATTGCTCCAAATCACTCATGGCCTGTTTTTTATACCTGCAAGGCTGCTTTGCACACCAGGACAGGGGAGCCAATGTGCAGGGCCTAGACACCATGACTCTAGGCTCTAAATTCCCATAACCTGCCATCCCCAGTGTGCTTCTGCACTTGCTTGACCACTGACAATGCCCTTATCTACAACCACATGGCTGTGATCTCTGCAGACTGGAGTCTAAGCTGAGTCTGTGGAAGGCTACATCTCAGTGCACCAGATACCTGAGCAGCAGCCACAGAGCTTGAGGAAGCATTCCCCCACTGAGAGGGGGAATGGCAGACACCTTACAGTGAGAGCCTTGGGGCTCCCAGCCCCTTCTGGAATTTATTACTATTCTCTCCCAACATCCTGCTTGCCTGGAAGAACTGGTTCCTCTACGGTCTCCTAGAAGATAGCAGGAGCCTTCAAACCAGGAGCCAGGAGCAAACTGACCGGAGAAGAACCACACAAAAGGGCACCTAGGATGTCTCCTGTCTCTGAGTCATATGAGTCCATGTGTTCAGAGACTTATCTTAGGAAAAATTAGATCATAGCAGGGGCAGGGGGGTTAAGATGTCTGGAATGCAGGTTTCACTGGGCTTTTTTATTTTTTAACTTTTTGTGTTCTGTGGCTAAAGAAAACTTATGGTGACCCAGAACAGGTGGTAGCCTTATTTGGACATAAGGTCAGGAAGCAGTTCAGAAAGTGAGGTCATTATGGTGGGTTCTCATAAGAACAGAAAATGTGAGCAAGACATGCATGGAGGTACAAGGCTGGGAGGACACTAAAAACAGTCTCTGCAGGCCCAGGAGAAGCTGTCATGCAGGGTTTTTCTCTCAGATGCCAGGCTCCGGTAATGTGAGGCTGCAGCAACTGAAGTGTGAGCACCCAGGCTGTGGTGTTCTACAGGGCAGCTGGGGCAGATGAACACCAGAAGCATGACAGAAACCTGGGTAAGAACTCTGTAGCCCAACCCAGGCAGCCACTGACACAAGTATGTCTAAAATCCACAAGCCACAAAACCTCACCAGAGCTCACCTACCACACAGACACACACACACACACACACACACACACACACACACACACACACACA
>CAJQZJ010032670.1:1192021-1214669 GCA_907164525.1 Lophiomys imhausi | reverse complement strand
CACACACACACACACACACACACACACACACACACACACACACACACGCATACACACACAGATACACACATAGATACAGACATACATATACACACACATAAGTATACACACACACACACACAGACATATACACACATAGACATACACACATAGACACACACACATATACTACAGATACACAGAAAAACACATTTGATGCTTATACACTATACCAACACATAAACATCCATTCATACCACACATAAATTGATACATAAACATGCATACATATACAAAATGCATACTTACATAAGCACAGACACACATACTCTGTGTACATATGTCAATGCATGTGCACATACACATGCTAACCACATGTCCCAGTGACTAGAACATACCAGAACTCAGAAGGCCTCCTGAAAAATGAGATTAGGGCTGCACTGAGTCCATTTTCTCTGTGTTATGGAACTTTGTGGAAGAGTTTGTGCGATATGGTATTTCTGTGGTAAAAGGAGGTTAGCTGCTCTCTGAAGTGGCCTGCTGTTCCAAATGCCAGGGAAACCGCTCGGGACCCGTCACTACAGCCAGGGATATAGGAGGGTCTTGGCCTGTCAGGGAAAGAATTTAACAACACACTCAACAAGAAGTCAGACTTAGTTTAACCAGAGGAAGGGAAAGTAAACTTCAGAGAAGGTTTACTGTGGTGAAAGTTCACTCCAAAGAGGATGGACAAATGGGCCAACACGAGGAGCAGGAGAAGCCAGAGCTCTTCAGTCTTACTTTTGTAAGAGCCTGTCACCTACCTGCCTGCTTGTCTGCCCCCTACTTCTTTTTATCTTCCTTGAGACAAGGTCCCACTCTGTAGTCCAGAAAGTGTCCTGGAACTTATTTTGTAGCCCAGGCTAGCCTTGACCGCATAAGAATCTTTCTGCTTCTGCCTTCCAAGTGCTGAAATTGTAGGTGTGAACCACCACACTGGGCTCTTGTAAAAAGTTTTGCGAATGTTTTTGAGGTGCACTAAATATTTATGGGATGAAGTTACTTATTCCATGCTCCAAAGTCATGGTAGAGTGGATCTACCTTTGCGCTTGTTTATTCCATGAGTCTCTTGGAAATATTACACCAGAAAGGGACCTGGATGAAAACCACATTTCAAATGATATGGCAATGGAGCCAGCATCTCTTTATTAGTCACGTGTGTGAAAACTGGGTACGGGTCCTGGCACCTTTGTTTCCTGTACAGCAAAAAGAACAAACTGAAGTTTCAGGGTTTAGTCACAAAGGGGGCATCCGTACAGCAGACAGCCCCTAAGGTGCAGCTGTAGTGTCCCAGATTCCCTTGTGTCTAACTCACCGCCTAACCAGTTTCATCCTCACCACACAGAGCTAGTGGCCACCACATGGAAGCTGAGTGAGCTGGGATGGATTACATGGGTGCCTGATGTGTGGAGGTTACATGTAGTAGCCGTGTGAAGAAATGATTAGTCATGTGGTGGGAAGATTACTCATTTCATAGAGAATTTGTTCTAGGATCCCATGGAAGCAGTTAGCTCCCTTGGAGTATCAAGTGGGCTCCAGGGAAGAGTATGTGCATACTGCTTGCTCTGTTGAACTGCCTGGAGTGCTGTAGCTAAAGAAACACACGTACTTGCCCCCAGGCAAGGCAGCAGCAGGATACCGGTGCATCTTGGCCATTCTAACTAGAAAGCATTTATGGTCACAGCTATGACCTTGTTTCTTGTTCTTGGTCAAAAATTCCACTCAACTATTGTCTGGGTCACTGTGAAGAGCATCATCCAGACCCACCCAGCAACGTGACTAGTGGCATTCTTGAAAAGCTAAGAGCCTCTGACTGGATGGCCAGTGAACTCACCAAGCTGCCAACTGGAGCTGTGAGCAGATCAGGACACAGGACCAGGCCGGACCACGGAAGTCTGGCTGCAGGACAGTCTGCTCCATCCTTGGCTCTCAGAGGTCAGATCCAGTGAAACTTCAAATGTCTCAGCAAAGATGAAGGCCACACAGAACCCATGAAAGTCCCTGGAAGAACACGGCAGTGCACACTAATACACCCAACTGGACAAATGGTACTATGTGCCACAGAAAGCTGCCATCCCAGGGAAGTGGCCTTAACTTCCTATGGGTCCCTTATTAAGACTGGCTGCTTAACCACAGGATATGAGGTGGTATCCCACGTGGGGATTCTTGAGCCCAGCCTGCTGACTGAAGTGGTGGATCGCAGATGTGGTTCATGTAGCTCTTAGTCCCTATAGTTGCTGAACCTAAGGTAGGTCCATTCCGAAGACCACAGCACAAGCTTTGCTTGTGAGTTGAAACAGGTGAGAGACAGGGTGCCATCCTAGGAGCGAAGACCCTTGAGAGCAAGCCTTAGGCCTCTACAAAGCTGGCAGACATGCCTCACCCAAGCCGGCCTCAGTGGGCCTCCTTCGGGCCTTAGGAGTCCCTCCTAGCTGGGGCATCCTGGACCTTCCCCGTCCTGGTCCAGTTGGGTATCCCTCAGGGCATTCCCACCCTTCCCTCCTGTGCGTGCAGCCGACTTGTCAGCCTGGGTTCACCCTGTACACACTCAAGCTGCCCCTGAACTTGGCCAGGAGACTCTAGATTGCTTCCTTGTTGTAAAGCAAAGATGCGCAGATGGATTGTGCCGCACACCCCGACTCATCATGAACTCAGGCGGGAGCGACATCCTCCAACATCCACAGGCCTTGGATCAATTGCAGGTCCATCCCTCCTGCCAGTTTCTCTGTCAGTTCAACACTTGTACTGAAGAGAGTTGAAGAAGCAGAACTACATACAATGGCCTCTCTCTGGTGGGTGGTGCTGTGCTTGCTCCAGCTGCTCTCTCTCTTTCACATCTGGCACCAAAAAAAAAAAAAAAAAGAACCAGGAAGCACAAGTGTGTGTGTGGTATCCAGGACGTCCTCTGGACCTGTGGTTTGGGACCTGAAGCTCACGTGGCTAGATTCAAGGCCTGTCATGAACATGGCTGTCACCACAGCCTCCCCCACCCTTACCCTGGGAGCCCAGTTACTTGGTCTTGGGGTGGGGTTCTCTTGGGGCTCATATGAACACCTCTAGTGCTCAGAGCCTGTCAGGGTCTTTAGTTGGGACCTAGTCAGCCATGTGGCAGGTGAGTGCCTGGTAAAGCATTTGGCCAGCAGGAGTCACTTGTCACTGGGGATGTCAAAGAAGTCCACTGAGCTCTGTCAGGCTAAAAGCAGGCTCTGTTTAGCTGAGAGATAAAACATGAACTCATCTCCTAGCATCTGGAGTCAGAAAGTGTCACATAAAAAAAAAAAAAAAAGAAAGAAAGAAAGTGTCACATGGACGCTCAGCTCAGGTTCTGCTATCTTCCTCCACTGGGGATCTGCCAATCACTCTGGATGGTGAGTCCCACAAGCTGGTGGAGGCTCCTATGCTCCACAGCTGTCGCCCCTGTGCCTGCCGTTGTACGTCTCTCATACACGCCCCACTCAGCCCTATGGAACAATTCCACTGTCCTTGTAGATTAACCTTCAGTGGCTCCATAGTTCCCATTGGCCTCAGTCCAGGGGCCTTACCCATGATGCTCTCTCTAGGTACCCATGGTCACTGCTGGTGTCAGCCATCATTGGTGTTGCCCTCTTATGGCGGGGGCCCTGACTGCCATGTGCCATGGCTGTGCTTCCTGAACGCTGCTTGTCCAAGATAAAACTCTCATCCACACTTCCAGCTGCCACTCTGATCTCCTGGAAGATCAGGGTTTGGGCTTCCTGAGGTTCTTTACCTGAAGCGTGAGCACACACAGAGTGGCGTTCTCATGGAATCAAGGAGGTGAGACAAGAATGGGAACACGTGAGCACTGTCCACTTGGGCAGAAAGAGAGCCATGCCTCTCACTGTACCTGCCTCGTTGTCCTGATAGCCGTCCACAGCTGTGGCCTCGCGTCCTCAGTTGTGCACATGCGATTGAAGATAGGGTCCCGAGAGTGCACATGTAGTC
Source organism: Lophiomys imhausi (assembly GCA_907164525.1). NCBI lineage: Eukaryota > Metazoa > Chordata > Mammalia > Rodentia > Muridae > Lophiomys > Lophiomys imhausi. The sequence goes on along the minus strand of CAJQZJ010032670.1, from coordinate 1,210,688 downwards.
ACAGAGACGCCCCTGCCGGGCAGCAGTAAGGACCACCTGCTTCTGCTGGGAGAAGCTGGTCAGTGTTGCCCTAAAACAGAACACAGTTTCCTGGAGCAGTCACCGTAAAAAAAAAGAGCTGAGAACAGAGCTTTATGAGGTCCGGTCTCTTCAGGACCACCCAGTCTTGGTTTTCCTGCCTCGTGGGAAGCACCATCACCTCTCTTCCACAGGGTATCTGAGAGAAAATGGATCTGAGTGACTGTGAACATAGCCCCATCCCTGAGGGTCTCTTGGTGTCTCTGTCTCCCTATTCCACACACTACCCTCCCTTCCCCAGAGTGTCACCTGGGACCTATAGGCACACAGTGGCTCCTTCAGCAACAGATCTGGAAGGCATGAGATGGCTTGCTCATTGGCTCTGCCATTCCACGTGTGTCTCTGTCCCTTACAAGGCAGAATGGTCACTCTGCCTTGAGTACTAGGCTGTCTGTTCCTCAGCAGCTGTTCCAACTTCATAATAGATCCACAAATGGTTGGGGGGCCTACATGATTTTCTACAAACCTGAGCTCCAGGAAAAGGTCCTGGGTTGATTCCACTTCCCAAGCTCGATGGGTACTAAGGGTGAACAGGGTCTCATTAAAGCCAAAATGTTGTGCACTGTTTGATGATGGCCTTAGTGCACCTTTGTCATTGAACAGGACATGTGTGCGGTGCTACAGCACACCATGAGCCTCATGTAAGGCAATGCTGACCTGAACAAACCCACCATCCCTGTGAGAGCAGAAAATACACACAATGTTCACGGCATCTGCAAATGATTTTGGAGACTGCTGTGCACTGTGTATGCTCTGGGAACAGCTGCTTCAAAGTACAACCCCACTTAGGCACCACAGACAGTCCACCACCCAGGCCAGCAACAGCCTCACACATCTCAGGCCAGCGTGTTCCGATTACATCAAGAGGCTCCGTTGGCAGCATAGGTGTTTATAAGTACCCACACTTCGCGGCATGACACAGTTGCTTAGGGACATGGCTGTAGCTTGGTGGCCTCATCTCAGGACAGCATCAGTCCAATGAACCCACCTCCCTTTACCAGGGTTTTCTTTTCTTCAGGTTGTTGTCCCTGAAGTGTCCATAGAACAGTGGACACCATTATTCTGAGCCTCTGTCATCCCATACCATCAACCACAGCACTAAAGGGACAAGCACCAGGCCAGCTGGATCAGGAGTACAGCCTTGACCTCCCGAGTCAGGGAGCCCATACCTGTCATTCACCTCTGTGACACACCACTGAGTCCTGGGTCTGTGCTGGCTGTCTTCCTGCCAGGACCTCATCTCCAGGGATGGCGGACTTAACTCCCTGGCTGTAAACCCCCACGTGGCACGTGAACCTGTCCCTGGTGAGGGTCGTGACCTGCGCTGTATGTTCTTGCCTGACGGAGGAGCTTGGGCTGAGCTTCCACATGGAATTGCTCCACCTGCCTCCATGGGGAGATTCATCTGCAGAATGAGGCTGTGATAGTCCCTTTGGTCACACTTTCTTCTTCCTGTATCTGGAGTCACACAGGGAGTGGGGTGACCAGTGTGGGGGTGATGGCATGTGTGTTTTGGAGAAGCCTCAGCTAGTCAGTGGACAATATACTTCTCCCTGCTAAAAAGAGCCAGGTGGAACACCACCACAGCAGTTAGAGGATCCTGGCCAAGCATGAGATGGGCTTTTCAGATTAACAGAGGACTTTCAGGTGTGACAGGGTTCAGCTCTTGCATGAACAATGTGGCTGTCAGGCAGCTGTTTCACTGTTAACTTTCTCTTGATTTCTCCCCACCCCCTTTTTTCCACATATCTCAGTTTTCCTGGCCTGGGCACATCCCACACCAGAGTAGATGCTTCTCAATTGCTTCTGCTATCTGATGGCTCATTGTCCCACCCTCATTTGGCATTTGAATGGGCCCTCCCACAAACCTGCTGACTTTGCTGATTTTTTCTCAGGTCTAGGGAAGTTTGTGGGCCAAACTATACTTCTAACTCAAACTTTATTATGTAATTATAGTGTGAAGCATATTATTTTTCTCTTTATTTTCCCTCTCTCAGTTAACGGTATTTTATTGCATGAATAAATTATACACCCTGTAATTCATGCCTGGCAGCCTACACACCAGTTAAACAGAAGCTCACATAGGTCCAAACACAGCCATATGTAACTGTTTATTTCCTCTGAGCTAATAGCACCACCGTTTAACCACATGGCCATTATAAGCACTGAGGGAGTGCATCTTGCTCAGAGGCAATCTGTGGCTCTCTGCAGGGCTCTGAGCAACACGTGTCCTCATGCCCCTTGGCCCACTCCCCAGGACCCTTGGACACTGCCCTCAGAGAGGATGTAACCCCTCTTCCCACTCCAGCGAGGCTCCCTCAGTCATAGATCCCCATGTAAATAGTCACTTTGCCTCTGGCTCTGACTAACTCCCCTAGTTTGCTTTCTGTTATAGTGATAAAACATCAACCAAAACAAATTTGATGAGGAAAGGGTTTATTTGGCTCGCAAGTTACAATCCATCATTGAGAGAAGCCAAGTCAGGAACTCAAGGCAGTTAACAGAGAGGCGGGAACAGAGGCAGAGACCATTGAGGAACACACTGGGTTGATACCATGGATAGCTCAGACTGCTTTCTTGTACAACTCAGAACCACTTTCTCAGGGGTGTCACCACCTACAACAGGCTGGACCCTTCAACATCAATCATTAATGTGCCACAGAGTTGCATACAAGCCAATCTGATGCAGGCAGATCCTAAATTGAGGGCCCCCTTCCCAGGTGATTCTAGTTAATGTCACATTGAAAAAACTAACCAGAACAGTAGCCAAATACACTAATACTCTCAAAGAGCAAATCCCAGCTGTCAGATCTGGGAGAGAAGGTGTGTCCTCAGCAGCCTGTCAGAGACAGGTACCAGCACACCTGGCAAGGAGTATACAGCCGCACTATGCTAAAAGATAAATCTATCTTCCTGTCTTCCTAAGTTCTGAAGGCTCCTGGAGGTGCAGAGGGTTGTAGATGTGAACCCATCAGAGGCAGCATCCTCTTGAGATCATTGCATTTTCCTTATCCAGATTAAAATGGATAAGGAAAACCAGGGAGTCTGGAAAAGTCATGCTTGGGACAGTGCTCAAGCAAGTAACCTGTGACCTTCTTGTGATGGGGAATGAAAAGGATCTCCCAAACCCCATCAATTAACAATGGGCAGGGAGGAAGCCCCACAACCTAGATTTACACTCACTTCGGAGTCCATGAAATGAGCTTGCAAACCCTGCTCTCTCCACAGGCCATAATCAATTGCATTCTATCGGACAAAACTGTTGTCTGTTGTGCACGTAAATGTCTGCTTTCCTCGACTCAATTCCTCTCTTGATAGTTATAAAACAGCTGCTCACTGCACAGTCAAGAGCCCCGGAGACTCCAGCCCTCCATTGGAGGGATATTCAGCTAAACTTTGCCCCACACAAAGCCTCAGACAGGTCCTTGAACTAAGAACCAGAAAAATTGCTTAAGATTCTAGGAGAAACATTTTTAAAAGGACACCAGCAAATATCTTCAGGTGTCACTCAGGGGAGTACTTTCCATATGCAAACTCAACCACAACTGGGACAGTGGCCAGAATGCCACCAGATACCCCCACCAACTGCCGCAGGCATGCCGGCTTCATTTAGCAGAGGACATGCCCACGTGGTCTCCCTGCCTTTCCATGGACAGACTCTGATCATGCCTACCTCAGTGTAACCAAAATGAATCCTCCAAGGTTTCTCTGGGTAGACCCACGGGTCCTAGCTTGGCTCTGCACCCCTGTGGACATGCTTTTTTCAGGCAGCTCTCAAATCCCTTGGAGAAGCTGCCAAACACCCAGGGAACTGGAGCACTGACCAGCCTCAGGCCCCGTCTTCCCCTTTTCAGTGCTCTGTCGAAGTTGGTCACTAAGGTTTAGCCATTAGGAAGAAAGAAGAAGCCACAAGCACCCCCTAGCTCCCACAGTGAGCTCTGAAGCCCAATTATAGGTAATGATTCATCTCAGACCCTTTGGCAAAAATTAAATGCATACCACATTGGCTTCTCTTAACCCATCAATTTCAGCTTACTGTACGGTATTGGTGTCAAGTACCCCCTCCCTTTTTTAAAGTCAGGTCAAGTGGTGAATAAGCCCATTTTCTGTGTCTGTGTGTAATGTAGCTCATCAAGGAAAAAGAAGTCTTGGAGTGGATTCTGTGAAACCTCCACCCCAGGACTGATGCCCCCTGAGACACTCTGGGCAGCACTATCAACAGTGACCATCTCCACACTGGTCCATCTGTCGAGAACAAGACACAGAGTTCCAGACTGTGGGCAGAGCCCCACTCTCCTTCCGCCCTCACTGAGTCCCCACACCAGCCCTGAGGGTCATTTCAGTCCGTTTCTATTGAGATCTGGCCCCGTGTGCCATCACCTGTACCCACCCACTTCTTTCCTGCATAAAGCATCCTGTGCCCTATGCTATGCCACATGAAGAGGACATGAATCCCACCACCCAGACTCTGGGCTCAGTCATGTCACCTTCTTTAGCCCACAGGATGTGAGCAAGTGTGACATGAGCCACAGGAGCCCTGAAGTTCTGAGAGCTGAGAACTCTCTCCGTGTGTGTGACTGAGAAAAGGTTAACAGGAGCAGAGCTACTCCTTCACAGAGGCTGGGGCATCAGCGCAAGCAACACGCCGGCCGTGGCTGATGTGGATCTTAGGATGACATGTCTGCTGTGTGATCCTATGAGCTTTGGCGACATTTGCTGTGCACCAAGCTGGCAGATAAAGCCCTTGTGGCTGACAGGACAGGGCCGAGGAACCACCTGAGTCACCCGGACCTGAGGTGAAAGCTCAGACTGGCCACACAGCATGCCGATGTGAGCCTTGGATGCTACAGGTAGCCACAGGTCCCCACTCAGGGGTTCTGTGTTCCTACGGCCCTCCACCCCAGCACCCTGCCATTGTCTGTCCCTTCTTCCCTGCAGTTGGACTGAAGTCAGCTCCCAGATGCCCCCACTCTCCAGGGCAGTTTCCACAGCCCCCTAACTAGAGAGGAACAGTCATCTTCCAACAGCCCTGACTGTGTCAGCTGTAGCCCAGCCCCTCAGAGGAACTGTAGATCTCAGCCCAGGACACACAGCCGGCCCTGTGGAGCTGCTGAAGTGTTTGTCCCAGCCCCATGACTGTGAGGGCTTTCTGTGTCGTTCCTGTGTCATGACATGTGGGCTCCAGTGGGCACTCTGGCCCTGTTCTGCTACTGCTGTGGGCTCACACCAATGAGGGCAGGGACAGGGCCCTGCCCTTTTTCAGTCCCTCTAGAAGACCACTGAGGATGCAGTCTCTGGACTGAGGCATGGACAGTGGAATCTCACCCCTGAGTTCAAAATGCAAGCCAACCCAGATGGGAGGATAAAAACTCCATGGAAGCCACATCCATGGGCATGCCCGGGAACTCCCAAGGACCATGGAGAAGCCGGTCTGTAGTAATCATAGGCAGTCAGCAACGGGAACCAAGGGGCTGTGGCAGAGTCTGGTCTTCTGTGGAGGGCGGCAGGGAGAACTCAGATTATAGAAGGTGTCCATGGGCCAACTCTGAGCCTACCTACCATACCAGCTCAGAATGGAGGGGGGGGCAGGGAGCCAGGTGAGGGGCCTCAGAGGGCCGCCCCTGATGATGAGCCAGAAGGAGCAGAGGCTCGCCCAGACCTTTCCGGCCACAGAGTCCCTTCTGAGTGCAGAAGACAGGTGGAACTGTGGGAAGTCTGCCACATTCTTATCTGCTGCTCTGGCTGGTGCTCTTCTTCCAAAATTGACCGTTCCCAGGCTCCCTCAGGCTTATCTCAGGAGGGGCCTGGATCTGCAGATAAAGTGGGGAGTAGACAGCGCCTTCAGCAAGGCAGTCAGGCCTGAATTCCAAGGTGGCTCCAACTGGATTCAGCTGGACAGTCCTTCAGGGTGCCTGGACCCCTGTCTGGAAGCCGCTCCAACTGTGAATGGAAGCCGCTCCAACTGTGAATGGAAGCAGAAACATATCATACCACAGGAAAATCTCATTGCTCAGGTAGCCTGGGGGCACCTGGACAGGTACAGGATGGGACAAGTCTCACCCTGGAGCAGCCCACAGGCAGGGAGATGAAGGCTGGAAGGTATGCAGAAGCGGAAAAAAAGCATAGCACTCAGTGAAAGGGGCTGGTCTGTAAAGGCTGCAGGGCGTACAGGGGGCAGGGGAGATGGGGACCATGGGGTGCCTGGGGACCACAGGGACCAAGGGTCTAGAGTGAAGCACAAGACACTTGCAGCCAGTGTGACTGAAACACCAGGCACACTGATTGTCTTTGGTTCAGTGTGCAGCCTTTGCAATTCTGAGTAACTCTAAGAACAACAGGATGGCATCCATATTGGAGCCTGGGACAATCTCAGCTCTGCTGTGACAGGTTAGCAATGGAGGAGCCACCAAGGGGAAGCACGCATCTCTCTGCACTCTCTTTTTACTTTCCCATTTTGAGACAATGTCTCACTGTGTGGACCAGGCCAGCCTTGAACTCACAACCTTCCTACTTGGGCTAATGAGTGCTGGAATTACAGACCTGTGTGCCACCATTCCCGGCTGCCCTCTGTACCTCCTTCTCAGTTTTCCCTCAAACAATGAAGTTTTCTAAAACACAAAGTTCTCTAAGATAAAAATAGAAGAAAGCAGCAAGGAGAGCCATCATTCCACCTTCCTGGGTGCCTTGGAGCCCAGATTTACTGTGCTCTGGAATCTTTCCTGGTCTTAGGATCATGATAAAACATCCCTGCTGCATGAACATGTAGTCAGTATCCCAGATCTGAGGGGACCTCTGTGAGAAGCCACAGCCATGTCTCCAGCATCCAGTACATGGAACAGCGGTTGCAACGCACCAACGCTTCTCTGACATTCTAGAGTCCTTCACTGGCCTAGTGGTGTGTCTCATGCAGGCTAGAGGAGTCCACACCTGACAGGAGGACCTAAGCCCTACTCAGCCCTCCTGGGCCTGCACTGGATTTGGGGACTGTGGGTACCAGGAATTTCCCCCACACAACCCTTCTTCTGAGGATATGCAGCAGGGCCTCAGCCTGGGTCTGGATCTCCAGGATGGAAGTGGTGCCCATCGCCACTGGCCAGGGCCTCTGGAATGCACCAGATGGCTGCAGTAGAGGCCTCCCCACCCCCAGGCGAGTCAGGCGCCTGCTCTGGCTGCCTGACAGCTGTCATCTGGCAGACATTGGCTCACACTCTGAAACAGGGGCTGTGGGGACAGAGGCTTCCAAATAGCCCAGTGACAGGGAAAGGTGAACAAAGGTGAGTGCCCCCACGCTCCTGGCCTCTGAGCTGTCATTGTCCACCTGCTGGAGGCTAGCAGATCTCAAGGGAGAAATACGGTGCCTCTCTAGCCATCTATCTCAGCACTCACTCCAGAAGTGTCGTGGCCCAAACAGCTCTGAGGAGGGACGAGCTGAAAGCAAGATCCACATTAGATGCCGGTTGTGTACATATGAGTGTTTCCATGTGTGCGGATACACATGCCTGTGTGAGTTCCCTGTACGTTCAGAGTCTCTAATCTCTGCCCCCACTTCATAAACTCAATGTTAAGATGTCCTGGGCACCACCAGTGAATCCACAGGGTCTTTACAGGCCGAGACTGTGTGGAAGAATAACTCTCTGTAACCACGGGTCAGGGCTACGTGCACTCAGGTGCCCCTTGCATGCTCATCAATGGCACAGTGCCCTTCCAGCCACTTGTGCAGAGTGCACCTACAGCACACACTCACATCCGGGGAGCTGTCCTTCCTACCTAGGATTTGTAAAAGTCATGTGATTGGCATGCATCTTTGCTGTGGAGGGAGCACACCTGCTTGTCCACACTGGATAAGGCTAGTAAATTAAAAAAAAAAAAAAAGACCATAAAGGAACTGGAGGGGAGGGGAGGATAAAAGGGAGGAGAAGAGGAAGTGGGAGAAAGAAGGACAGAAGCTGGTGAGAGGGACTGGGGCTCCTGGACACCAACCCCATCCCCCAAGTGAGGGGCAGCAAGGCCAAAGCTGTGTTCAGATGTGGTCGCAGACACAGTCCTTTACCACAACCCACTGCTGCTGAAGGCTGGGGGAGCAAGGCTGCAGAGAGAGAAGGCTGGGAGAGCAAGGCTGTGGAGCTCATGGCCCTGGGGAGCCAAGGTGGAGACAAAGGATGCAGAATGCCACACAGGCATCTGTATCCCCAGGCTTTAGAAGTCCCTGGGAGCTGGGGAAGGTGGGAAGTGTCTCAGGGGTGGCCAGGCCAGGAACTAAGTCTTTTTTTTTTTTTTTTTTTTTTTGGTTTTTCGAGACAGGGTTTCTCTGAATATCTCTGGCTGTCCTGGACTCACTTTGTAGACCAGGCTGGCCTCAAACTCACAAAGATCCGCCTGCCTCTGCCTCCCAAGTGCTGGGATTAAAGGCGTGCGCCACCACGCCCGGCGGAACTAAGTCTTTTTAGGAGCAACTGGTTCTTTCTGGAGAAAACAGAACATAGAGAAGCAATGAGCAAAGGCAACTGGGCTGTTCACACTGTCCATAGCGCTCCACCCTGCCCAGCTGCCAGCCTCAGAAGTGGGAGCCCATAGCCTGCCGGGCTCCAGACAAGGGCTCCACGGAGCAGAGGCTGCTCATCTGTGCAACATGGTCCCCTTTAGTATTCCCATGCTTTACATCCTCTGATCGTTCAGTCTAAAGCCTAAAGTGCAACCTCCAGGGAGCCAAGAGTCAGACAGCTGGCCAGCCGGTAAGTCCAAAGTGTGACTCACATGTGAATACTTGTGCATATATATATATGCAGACAAGTACACACAGACAAGCACATGATTGATAGCATGCATACATGTGTGTACATCTGCACATACATGCAAGCACACTTATATGTTCAATTTTGTACACGTATACACCCACAAATACAAAGACAAGAACACACATGTTCCTATGTACACACTCACGTGCGAACAATTGGACACACATGAGCACATACATATACATGTTCATGTGTGTATGCATATGCACAACTGCACATACATAAAGAACACAAGCATCCTTACATGTGCACACATATATACACCTAAAATACATGTATACATGAACACATAAGCACATATGTACAGGTGTTCATATTTGTACACATTGAAGCACATGTACATTCTCTTATGTGTATATATGCATTACCTGTGTGCATGTCTCCACATCTATGTCATACACAAAGAAGTACACATATATTCTCACTTATGTGTATATGTGCACATTTGTATACATATTTTCACATGAGTGCCTATGTGCACGCTTGTACATACATGTTCATATGTACACACTTACCTATAAACACACTCAAATATTCACATACTTTCATATTTACACCCCCACACAGTTACAGGAACTCACACCAGTACACACATGCATTCATGTGTGCATGCACATGTACGCACCTCACTGTTCACACTCATGCACATGTGCTCCCACATACACACTCATTCTTTCTCACCACACACTTCACCAGACAATGACAATGTTAGTGATGCATATCTTAAAGCTTTCCTGCATTCAGGTGACTTAAAAGAGCAGAGACTGGTGTCTGTCAAATGCTACAAGAAACGTAGACACCCAAACTCACTTGTAAAGCACATGGACTTTAAAAGCACATGTGACTAGTCATCACTGGATCTGTTTGTCAAAGACCGGACCTGTCTGCTCTCAAGCACCATCTTCCAGAAGCTGTGCAGTATCTCGTGTAGTAGTAGAAATGCAGGTCAGCACTCCTGCAGCTCAACACAGGACACGTGAGACCACTGCCAGCGCCTTTCCCCAGCCCCTCTGTGCCAGCCCTTCCCTGCTGCTCGAAGTCTTCTCCAGCTTTGACCGGAGATCCCAGTCCAGGGGGATCTGAGTGGTCACCCAAAGCACCCCAGCCCACCCATGGCCCTCTGATTTTCCCAAGTTCTTCTTGGCCCCACTGAAGACAAAGAGGTCAGACGTATCTGATTTCTCTGAGGGGACGGCAGTAAATACCTAGGAAGAATTTGCTGCCACACAGATGACAGTGGCCTCAGAGCTGAGTCACAGAGACGGTCTACTGGGGCAGGAAATGGCCATGAGATATTAGGGTCAGGAAGCAGGAAGGAGTAGGGAGGTAGGAAGGAGCCAGCCATGAGACTGACTAATAGAGAGTAGGTTGCAGAGAACAGGGCAGGTGAGGGAAAACTGTAAAAAGGTGGGACATCATGGGAATCCAGATCTGTCTCCTGAGATCCAGCTCCTGGTGTTCTGAGTGCTGACTGTAGCAGGGAGATCCATGGCCAAAGATCCTTTATGCCCACCTCCTCCAGACACCTAGTCCCCAGGCCAGGCTACCCACCCCATCATGGATGCTGATAGATTGCCCTTTCCAATGCACCTTTCTAGAACTAGGCTTCATTTGGCTGGAGAACTCTCTCTTGACTCTGCCCCTTGCAGAGCCAAAGGCCTTCTGCCTTCATAGAGCCTCATGGTCTTGGACACAGAGGCAGACAGTGTGTTTCTCTTCCTTATACCTACCTACACATCAGCTAACTACTTGTATTGGCTAATTTTATGTCAGCTTGACACAAGCTAGAGTTATCTGAAAGGAGGTAACCTCGATTGAGAAAATGCCTCCGTAAGATTTGGCTGTTGGGAGTTTTCTTTATTAGTGATTGATGGGGGAGGGCCCAGCTCACTGTGGGTAGTGCCATCCCTGGGCTGGTGGTTATGGATTCTATAAGAAACCAGGCTGAGCAAGCCTTGGAGGGCAAGCCAATAAGCAGATTCCTGCCCTGTTTCAGTTCCTGTCCTGACTTCCTTTGATGACATGGAAGTGTAAGCCAAATGAACCTTCCCTCCACAACTTGCCTTTGCTCATGGTGCTTTGCCACAGCAATAGAACCCTAAGTCACACCTCACTGCCATCCCGTTGCTTACTCACTCCCCGTGGAAGAGATAATTGAGCAAGGCCCTGCAGAGAGGACCTGCCATCACTACTTCCTCCATGTATCTCAGATTTAAGAAACAAGTAGCCAGCCACTTTGTAAACCAGGGGCTGCCTACCAGCCTTCTGTTCTCCAGGACCAGAGGAGGGGATGCTCTGGGCCTCCAGAACAGTTCCTAGAGGGACTACCTTCCTCTAGGAAGTAGACACACCTGCCTTCAGGAGTCACCATGAGCATATCAGTGAGTCTCTTGCTGGCCAGAACCTGAGCACACACCCAGTGACTAGCGTTCCTATCACTGTTTAGGGAGAGGGACTTTCATGGGGAACACAAGGACCAGCAGGGAGGAACAGAGTTAAATCCAGGCTCTGCCACAACTTGGATTTCAGGAAAATCACACCCCCCTCTAAACATCTTCATTCTCCCCCTAAAATGAAGCTTTTGGGCTACATGGCCACTTGGGTTCTTATAGTCAGCAGGCAACTAGTTCGGTATTCCTGTGTTAAATGTCACAGTAGGTCTAACAGCGAAGAACAATATGTATTATTCTGTCTCAGCAGCAGAGCCTGGCCCTGGGCTCCTCGGGCTATGGGCCACATATCACCCTGCTGCCTCTCATCTGAGGATCCTGTTTGTCAGCAGCACTCACATTCTGGCTATATGAGCCCTCCAAGCTGTTCATAAGCTTTCTCAGAACCATCAAGGAAGGGTTGATGCCATTGTAGTCCTGTGAAATGGAATTACACAAATGTGATTGCACATATGAATGCAATCAGTATGAAGCCATATAACTATAACTACATGCATGAGACATTTGCACCATATATATATATATATGTATGTATATAAGAGTATATGTGTCATGCTACATGTGGAACCATAGGTGGATGTCAAACATGTATTAAATACATGGCATAACTATGCCTATGAAATGACATGCATGAAATACAAGTTACATAATGTAGTTTTACCACATGTACATACAATCATATGCAATCACTAGTGTGGCCATGCACATATGATCATATATGTAACTGTGCTCATTTGGTAACATTACACCCATATCTAGCTGTATCTCTGTTTCCCACTTACCTACCTCCTGGATTCCCCACATCCCTATGCTGAATCCTCAGCTGTTTCACACCCAGTAACCAGGATTTTTGTCACTCTTGTTTGTTTTGTCCCCACCAACAACAGTCCAGGACATTGGAAGGCAGACTCCCCTCTCATGGACCACACTGACCTCAATCCTATCTATACTACCAACCCCATCTCCTATGCTGTGTGCTCTAGCTTCATTTCTGTTGTTGTTATACAATATCCTAATGAAAAGCAACTTAGGGGACATGGGTTTTATTTTAGCTCACAATTCCAGATCACATTCCACAACAACAGGAAAGCATGCAGCAAAAACATGAAACACCCAGTTACATCCCGTGAAAAGAGGAACTCATGTGTGCTGATTGCATGCTTGTACTCAGATCTCTCCATGTTTACAGTTCAGGACCCTCTGAGCAGGGCATGGTGTTGCTCACAGAGGGCTAAGCTGTCCCACATCAATTAACTTAATTAAGACAACCCCAGACCAAACCCATGTAGACATCCCTCACTGAGATGCTTTTGATAGGTTATTTCAGGTTGTGTGAAGTTGACAATTAAAACTATTACATTGGGCCTTCCCATGCTGAAACCAGGAGCTACACGGAGAGCCACGTGAACCCGGGAACCTCCCCAGTGACCTGGATTATGGCATGTATCCACACATGAATACATATTCCTGTGTGTATGTATGTTCTTATATACGCATGAACATAGATATGTATATGTATTTGTGTACATGTCCTCTAGGGCAGGAAGGTGCAATAAATCCTTGGATGGAGAACTTGCCCTGGGACAGTGCCAGGTACAAAGGCAAATTCCAGGAATATTGGTCAATATCTGCCCTGACTACTTCCAAGAGTGCTCCAGGGAACATCGAGCAGCGAATGCTACCACCCAAACCCCGCACTGCAAAACCTAGGTTCTGTGGGTTCTGAATGAGCAGGAGGAGAGGGGCCGGACAGAGAAGACATGAGAACTTGGAGGAGGCTGGAGAGGATTTGATGATGTTTTCTGGAAGATGGAATTGCTTTACAAATGGCCTGGCGTGGATTCCCGAGGTTTGCTTGGGGATGCACTCTGAGCTGAGTTTCACATCAATACACAACAGTCAAACTTCCAGAAACCTCATAAGAAACAGCCCCTAGTCAGCACAGAACAGACACAGCCAGCGCCTAACTCCAGATGCTACGGGTGGGGCCTCCACACACTATGCTCGGATGGGGTTGAAGCGGCTCCTTTCATGAACCATTTCCACAGAGCAAAAAGGAAACATACATTTGAGTCCACAAGGACAGGACGTCTGCACACAGTAGACCACCTGGTGAATACAGAAAGCTGAAAGTGCCAGTTAAGAAAGGCTCATTATTAATAATGGGTGTAATTATTAATAACTCAAGTGAGTGGAGTTACCCTCTGTCTAGGAAATCTCTGACCATGGTATTTGTCTTCTCAAGAGACACTGGGATGAGAAATGTACAGATCCCTGCTAAGCATTTGTTTTCCATGCTACTGGTTTGTAGTCTGACCTGAGCACAGAGCCAGAACCCAGAAAGATCTTCCCAGCAACACCAACTGCAGGAAGGTGTGCGGTCTTCAGGTAGAGCCTCCCAGGGGGTGGTAGGAAATGGCACAAGGTGCTGGAACACCTGCACATCAGTACCTGAAGCCACAATGCTAATTAACTATGGCTTTTGAGTCCCTAGCCAGCATTCCAAGTTCACTTCATGGTCTTCACATGCCCCCTTGAGTGTGGTTTGGATGCTCCTGAAAGAAACAGGCTGTGATCTTCGTGTTCATGGGTACATCCTGACACAAGTTTGAACACATCACTCCTGCTTATATCAGGTGTTGCTCCCGTAGGTGATGCTTATACCAGGATTCGTTCCTAACCAATCCAGAGAAAGGTAAAAGACAGGTCTTAGGTCTGCTACCGGCCAGAGCCCTGGAATGTTCCAAAAACTCACAGTATTTCCATGTGCTTGCTAAAGGCCTTCTCTTCCACTGAGAAATCATTTTAAGAATTAGGACCCTCAGAGAAGAGGGGTAAACCTCAAATATAATTTTAAGAGAATATATCACCAAATGGGTCATCTGTAGCCCATAGAGAAAACAATAAGGCCTTTCAGGTTGGAGTCCATGAATCACAGCCTCCCATAACCAGACTCACCCGGTGGGCTCTTCCCAACTCTGTGCTCATGTCTCTAAGTCCTTCCTGTCATAAAAACAGCCTCTGATGGATCTACATATTTACCCAGTGGCTTCCACCCCATGACAGGGGCCAATTCGATTGTAGCGTGGTATTTTTTTCAAAAACGAAGGTATTTCTTGGTTCACTAGATTTGGCTGGGTTTGGTTTTTTTTTTTGGTTGTTGTTGTTTGTTTGTTTGTTTGTTTTGTTTTTGTTTCTGAGTTAAGACTGTAGAATGAAGTTTGAAGATTTCGTTTGATTGCAAGTCAGTTGCATACCATAATGTTCTTTATTATTTTAACAAGTTTTTAAGCTAAAGTGGGATTTACGGTCTAAGAAAGGCACCATTTGGTTGAGCACATAGCTCACTGATACAGAAACTTGCCTCTTGTGTGCAAGGTCCCATGTTCTATTCCCAGCACCAAAAGTACATCTTTAAAAGATTATCCAAGCCAGACACGGTGAAAATCAGCACTCCCAATGGCTAGACCATGTGGGAGCTCCAAGCCAGACACGGTAATGTCCACCTGTAACTGAAGCCCTGTGGGGTTACCAGGAGCATCACTGTAAGTTCAAGGCCAGTCTGTTCTAACACCAAGTTCTAGATCAGTCAGGACTACTTCGTAAGACTGTATCAAAAACAAAAACAAATGGTTTTAAATATTGTAATTCACACACACCCTTATAAAGTGAACACTGCTTCCCACTTTGGTGACATATGTGTGAATACACTCAAGCTTTGGTGGCACGTGTGTGGACGTGAACAATGGCACATGCGTTGTGAAATGCTGCCAGACATCTAACCCTAACCCTTTACAGCTCTACCAGCACCATGAGGTCATTTCCTCATGAAGCAAGTAGTAGTGAA
This sequence comes from Lophiomys imhausi, assembly GCA_907164525.1. Classification (NCBI taxonomy): domain Eukaryota; kingdom Metazoa; phylum Chordata; class Mammalia; order Rodentia; family Muridae; genus Lophiomys; species Lophiomys imhausi. The sequence goes on along the minus strand of CAJQZJ010032670.1, from coordinate 1,195,518 downwards.
GACTGAAAGTGCATCCCAGGAACCTTCCAGATGCCTCAGTGCTATGTCGAGGGGATTGTCTTTCCCACCCACTGATTACACGCCCAGAATGCTTTGCTGTTGTGAGTACCGGCTTGTGGACATTCTCAAGTACACAGAAGCCTTTCTGAAGCAGGGCTTCATGTGGACAGGATGCTGGACAGTTTCTGCCTTTCAGCCAACCACAGGGTCTTACAAAGCAACAATTTCTGGAGAAAGCTGGTTTCCTGATTCTTCTCCACCATGAAATGCTACATTACGTTTCTGGAACTTGGTGTGAATACATAGCAATTACTTTAAAGTCTTCAATGTGTCCACTTCTTCAATTCATGGAAATTCAAATTTTCTATTCCTAAAACACAGAATTCACTCCTTCCCTCCCCCTGTCCTTGGTACACCAGAAGAGAGAGGACACAGACTTAATCAGACCCGAGACCACAACATAGCACACAACGCCCTGTCTGCGTTGAATTAAGCCCCCCACTTTCTTCCTTTCCACCCAGAGGAGAGACTGCTGTTCCTGGGCCTGCCTGGCGTCTTTGTAGGCCACACTTAGTCACCCTGGCCTCCTCCCAAAGGCCAGGTGGACACACTGCCCACTGGGTTTGCTTGGCTGTCCATGTCAATTAGGAGGTGGGGCAGGTCCTGAGTAACAAATGGCCAGCCACCAAACTGCTTTCAGAATAGACTAATACAGTCAGTCACGTGTGCTCAGAGCCTGGTGTGTCTGCACTGACTCGCTGACAGCCAGGCCAGGGCTCCGGTCCTGGCTGTCTTTGCACGGCCTTGCCTCTGACCACTGGAGCCCTGACTGCAGCTCCCAGCCAATGACCCCTCTATCTCTGAGGGTGACAACACTCCTCTCTCAGCCTCTCCAAAGGTCAGCCCTGATAACCAGGGACCCCAGGAGAGTTATCTGCATCCTTCCTCCCCCACTGTTCCTGAAAAGGGACAGATGTAGAGGGGCCTATGAAGAGAGCAGATAGCCAGGTGAAGACAGCCTCAGAGGGCCCTGCAGCGGGAGTCAGTCCACAAGCCCACAGAGTCCTCACTTCCAGAATGACAAGGCCCTGCATCCTGTGCAAACAGAGCCACATGCTTCATGACTGCATACCTATATCAGCCTCAAGCCAGGCAGCTGACAGAGCACAGGACAGTGGTTTTCCTGGAAATGGCTGGAAAACTCTCCCCATGTTGATGAAGGACACAGACGGTCACACTTCACAGCCTGTAGCTCTCTCCTCTTCTCCCCCCCTCCCCCGGGGACTGTGACACACACACACACACACACACACACACACAAATGCAGCATGTAGATGGCCACCAGGTATATATGGAACATGGACACCCACCAAGTTACCTGGCCTGCTGAGAGGGTGACCACGTGAGACTGCCTTTCCTAGTCTGGAGATAGCTGGGTGGCAGCAACAGATGACACCTGGGCCTTGTGTGTGCCAGCTGTGGTGTCAGATCCCTTGGCAGCCCTCCTGACTTCAGCTTCTCCATGTGATCATTTCTGCAGTGAAATGGGTTGGCCTGGATGTGACCACTGGGGAGCAGTGTGCCCAAGTGGGCCCAGGCAGGTCTTTCCTCTCAGTTGCTCCCCTACTTCAAGGAAACCCTCACTTCACCATCCCTCCCACTGACAACCTTGGTAATCCCCTTTGGCCCTCCACTGATTTCCTGGGGCTGCAGCATCAGGGCCCCTAAGATGCGGCTTCCTGACTACCAATTGCTCCTCAGACCTCCAATAGTCTGAAACCAGTGTGTACAATGGGACTCCAGTATACAACAGGGTTCCTCTTCATCCAGCTGGCCTCATGTCTCGCTCCCTGTTCCCAGAGACTCTCAATGCTGGTAGGTTTCAGACCATCACCCTATCTTTGTCTTTCTACAGTGCACTCCTCAGAAGGCTCTGGAAAACTGCCCTCCTGCTAAGAAGTCCTTGGTCATATGGGACCAGGGTCCTAATCTAACATGGCCTCATCTTAGCCTAACTATGCATGCAAGAACTCTGCTTTCAAGTAGCATCCCACGCAGCTTCCAGTGGAGAGAGATTCTCTCAAGCCAGTTGAGGCTCCAACAGACTTGGCCTGGCTCTTGATATACCCCTGACACCCCAACCTCTGCCCGCTGTTGGGTCCTGGGGCACTGGTCTCTGTGCCCTATTTTCGGCACCACCTTTTCTCCTTTAGAGGCCTTAGCAGGCTTGGAGTACATATTGCTACCTAAGTATGTGAAGTTCAGTCTTCATACCGAGAAGGACTAGGCACAAGCTGTCAGCACATCAGTGCCTCCTGGGATGGAGAGCTGACCCCAGGGGTCCTCTAGGCCCCATGCCGCTCTCAAGGCCCATCTGAGGTGTGCAAGCACCCCTTCCCTGTGGGAGGTGGAGCTGCTCTCTGCAGCTGTGAGGTCCCTCTGCTGAAATGTACCAGTTGAGCACGTTGGCCTCAAGCCTGGGGAGGCTGTCAGGTCCCTCACGGAAGAAGAGGATCCTTTGATCCCAGTGTCTTGAACACACAGGGGCAGTGCTCAGCTGGAGCCTTGCAGCACAGCACTGCCTGTGCCTGCTCAGAGGCTCACCTGCAAATGTGCAGGAAGCCAGGGTTGCAACAGCCACTGCACAGGGCTCTGTGACCGGGTTGGGCGCAGAGGAAATATGGCATGAGGACAGTGGTTCAACAAGGAAATCAAGGCACACGCCTTGTTTCCACATTAGAGAGAGGGAAGAAGAGCACGTGTTAATTACATGAGGGACTAAACAGGACAAACCTTTTGAGCGGTAGACATAACATTTAAGAATAAAATCGACATGGCAGGTAAAGGTCACAGAAGATCAAGTAAGGCGCTAATAGCTGCGCTTTCTCCATTTTCTTATCGATCAATATTACATTTTTCCCAAGCTGAAACGCAGCAGCAGAGTTATTGCTGACCTTTTCCTCACCTTCCATTGTGTATAAAATCACAGCAAAATAACAAACGACTTTATAAGCAACAGAATTTTTCTGAAACAAACCCCCAGGTGAGCTAAAATCTTCCTCAAAATTTATTTCTTTAGAAACTAAGGGGAAGGAGCCACTCATAATTAGCACTAGAGAGGCCCTCACCTTCCAAATACGTGCTCCCTGTTTCACCGGCTTCTTGATTGTGCTGTAGGGGGGCTGCACTTCTGAGAAGCTGACTGCGTAGGGTTAGGAGCGGCCATTTGCACACACATGCTCAGATCCTGCGTTAAACCTGGGCTTCAGCAGGCTAGGGTCACAAGGAAGCTTCTTTTATTCCGAGGGATTTGATTTCCCTTCTTGAAAAATTACTTAAGTAATCACCTAGAAATCGTCTTCTGAGCTGGGGAAAGAAGGGCAAAGTAAGTCTCCAGAGTTACCCTCAGGCCAGACCAGACACACAAACATGTGAGGAAAGGCATGTGTGTGTGTGTGTGTGTGTGTGTGTGTGTGTGTGTGTGTGTGTGTGTGTGT
>CAJQZJ010032670.1:1172463-1192011 GCA_907164525.1 Lophiomys imhausi | reverse complement strand
TGTGTGTGTGTGTGTGTGTGTGTGTGTGTGTGTGTGTGTGTGTGTGTTCAGCTCACCCACTGGGGCTGAGAACCGGACATCAGAGCCTTACATTGGAAGCAGAGCCCAGATTCCAGAAGAAGCCCATTGTAGGCATGAGCAGGTGAGAACAGCTTGAGATGCTGGAGGCAGACCTCTGTTGGCCCCCAGGCCACTGTCAAGCCCTCTGTCTCACTGAGGTACATATGTCCACAGATCTACACGGGCCCTGCAGCAGGGCTCTGTCCCTGGTCCCCAAAGGCCTCTAGCAAAGTAGAAAGAAATCAGAACTGATTTGAACAAAGACTCCTTATTCACAGTAAACTGGAGATATGTATGTATGTATGCATATGATTTTCTTCAAGTCTTTGAATGATAATGACTGACAAATCTGGAGTTCATCAGCATCACAGGAAGCTTGCTGATACTGAGTCATTGGTTCCTCCAGGCTTCTGGGAATTGTGAGATGCTGTAGGGCTGTGACTTTTACTGTGGTTACTACATATTACACATTGGTATCTACTGTTTCTCTCAAGTACCAAATGAGTTCGACTCCCAGATGCTAAAATCCCATCTGATTAACACAAAGACTATCTGCGGTTGAGGTGAGGTCTATAATCCCTTCAAAGAAACCTGGTTGATTTTTTGTTTTAATTCTGCTCCTTCATTTTAGGTAGAATAAATGAGGTTCATAGTAACATTTTATCTTAATTCTTAAAATACATGTGCCTGCACAGCTATCCAAGTACACACATCTGTTAATGGAAGCTTCCCCCACCCCACCCCTTTCATTTGCATCCCAGTCTTTGAGTTGAGCTAAAAGGGACATTTTCCTAATTCAGATGGTTATATCTGTGCACTGGCTGTGCAAACTGGGTTGCTGGTAGCCTGCTGTGTGTTGACTCGTCCTGCACCATGAAGTGATGGGGTCACAGGTTTACAAATTCACCTTGTGAATGAATAAACCTTCCTGCCCAGGTCTGAGGACCAGAGGGATAGAAATAGGTATTGAAAGGTCAGGCAACAGCCACAGGAAGTCCAGGCCAGAACTCCAGAGTCTGGTAGAAGCAGGGCTGGGACTGGGAGATAAAAGTGGACTGGTGTTGTTAGAGCTCAGAGTCCTGGGGCAAAATAGCAGCCTCTTTCTTCCTGTAGATCTCTGGGGAAAGAGATGGTCCTGTGGGGGAAGAGAGAGGAGAGGGAGAGAGAAGGAGAGAAAGAGAAAGAGAGAGAGAGAGAGAGAGAGAGAGAGAGAGAGAGAAAGAGAGGAGAGAGAGAACACTGTACACCTGAGCCCGCTGGGCCCAGGGTGGCCTTTGAATGAATCACTGAAGGGTCACCTGTTCTTTACTCCAGGATCTGAGCCCACAGGTCACAATGGAGCCCTGGCAGTACGGATACACTGCAAACCCAGTGCCAGGGGACCAGCTGGCATAGGCCGGGAGAAGGTGACGCAGATAATACAGCCTAGCCAAGGAGCAATGCCTGTAGGGATGAGGGAGACATGACACAAGGCAGGAAAAGCCCCTCAGCAGGAGAGGCAGGAACAAGTAACATGGTGGGCTTTAGATCAGCCAGGCCAGGGCAAGTCACCAGAGCATACCAGAGTAGAGGTTCCTGGAGGGGCTGTGGTCAGGCCTGCTGCTCCCCCTTGGCCTCCAGGCACCAGACACTAGGGGCTGGCTTCAAAGAAGGACTAATTTTCACTCAGAGTCCAGTGTGGCACCGGTGACTGTGCATACTGTCTAGCTCTGTACTGTCCAGGGGAGGGCACTGGCAGGGCACGAGAAAATTATGTGGCCAAGCATCATGATCTCTGCAAGGACACCAACACTATATCTTCTAGGTTTGGCGTGAGCTGTGTGGTGTCTTACGCTTGCAACATGCTGAGTTGGAGCAGACTAGGGTCATCCCCCGGAGCCATGGAAAACCATCTCATGGGGCCTCATTGTTGAAAAAGGTTGTAAGAGACAACTGAGACATCATGGATCCTGGGGGAGTCTTCTCATAGAATCCACCCTTCCTCCCCCCATGGCATCAGTGAGAGGTGCTAGAAGTCTCCCTCTGCCCCGGAAACTCTTGTTTAAAAAAAAAAAAAAACACTCCAAAGTACTTCAGAGCAAGGACAGGGAGTCCTACAAACAAGACCAGCTCTCAGGGACCAGTTGGAGGACATGAGGACAGAGGGACTATCCAGAGGACAACATGGTAGGGAGGAAAGCATCCAACAGAAGACCCCTTAGAGAGCCTTGAGAGACACAGGGCGTGGGGTGAGGCCTGGCCTGGGACATGAGTGGCCACAATGTGAGGGCAACCCAAACAGTGTTGACAGATGGTCCCTGGAAGCCTGACCAGTGAGTGTGTGGACTCAAGGGGTCCGACTATGGCAGCCCATGCCGAGGGGGGTAAGAAGGCACCTTCCAAAGATCAACCGTCAGCAGAGCTCATGCCGCCTGAGCATCATCACCGGAGGCCTTTAGATTGTCGTCTGTCACCTATTGCCCCTAGGAAGGAATGCAAGCCATAGATAGGGGGCATGGTGGGAGCATATGGGCTGCAGAGGAGGGGTGGCTCAGCATCCTCAAAGTGAGCCTCACATACCTTTGCTAAGAGAAGACTGCCAGGCTCTGCCCCTAGGCAGCTGCGTTAACAGCTCCATCAAAGGGACAGACAAACAGTACTGTGAGCTCAAAGCCTCCAGGCTCTATGAAACAAACGAACCCTCGGCCCTGGCGCCGCCCTCTGTCCTGGAATGTCCCCTTGCTGGCTATTACCTTTACTGACAAAGTCTCTCTGCACTTTATCTTCCTTGAAGGTGGAAGAGGATTTCACCCCAGGTGGAAGGAAACAATCTTGCAGATAAAAGGAGGGAACTTTAAATGCTTTGGTTGACAAAGGGCAGTGAGATACCAAAATTATAGGAGAAAGGCCCCAGCAACAATGATCTCTCTAGCACGGCATTTCATTTTTCACATTAAAAATTTAATTCAACTAATGAGCATTTTTGTCAACACCCTCTCCAAAAGCTCCATTTCAGTACATACATCTTTTAAAATGTGGGCTAAACTTAATTGTTCTGTCTATAAATTAAATGAGCCTTGTAAACAATTATGCTTACCACAAAAATACAGTACCCTCTCCACAAGTCATGTTCTAGATCTTCATTTTATGACACTTGGTGGGGACACTTTCCTGTGTTGTCAGCAGAGAAGAAACCAGCAGCAGGCAATTTTTTGACCAAAATCCAACAGAGGACTTAAAGCACAAAGATACCACCCAAGCACCCAGAGCTCAGAGCCCACACAGCAGCAACAGGGCCTTTATTCACAGCCTGGCAGGATGACAACCGCTCCCATCGTTGGGCACCCACTGCAGACAGGTTCTCCTCAGCCCCCCACCATCAGTACAGGGCTTGAGAAAGAGCCTGTGGCTTGCTAGAAGTTGGAACTGGGGGGAGGAATTATTAAAACAATACGAATGAAAGCAGAAGTTCCTGCAGTTCCTGATGTAGTTTATTTGGGGACATGACAGTTTACCTTGATTTATATAAATGGCGAGGCTGCGAGGTGCAGTTTTCATTCTGATTTTCCAGCCCCTGTGGTGGGAACTGTGTCGTGGCATCCTCTTCAGGCTGTCGGCTGACACAGCCTTCCCTGCACCCTGACTGATCAGTGGTCTCCATGCACAGCTCCAGAAGATGCAGCAGTGGGTAGCGCTCTTTGTCTGGGAAGGCAGAGGGGTCAGGGATGTGGCCAGCTTTATGTCCTTCTGTCCATCACAGGAAGAGTGTGGATCATATGGAGCCTATCTGCCAGTCCCTCCTCCTGATTTTGACCAGGCAGACTGACTCTCTGTGGGGTTTATGCTGTTCTTCTACTTCATTGGGGGTACCCTACCCACCCAGGGCAAAGCTGTGTTCCTTTTAGTAACAAAGACAAGGACCACAAATGCTCACTGGAAAGATGTTTTCCTCTTCTGATGACATCATCATACCCCCCCCCCGCTCACCCTCATTTTAATGATGCTGTGAAATTTCATTTTTAATTACCTGAGCAGAAAGGTTCCAACTCCCTCCAAATGCTCCCAGCTGCAGAAGTATCAGCTCTCTCAACCAATTACCCACATTTCCATCTTACTTATTGCAAATGTGACCTTTCGTTAGAATTTGATTGTGAGCCTCCTGCTGTGAGCAGTGGCCATGTCTTGGAGGCCTGTTCTCTCTGCCTCTTGACTGCTGTTACTGCGGATCCCCTTTGATGGCTGGAGGACTGGACAGATGGGTGGGACACACAGGTTGGTGACACAGGGAGATACAGTGTCTCCTAGACAATCCCACATCCATGGCAGGGACAGAGCCAAGAAATGGGGCTGTTTTCAGCCTGTGGGTGAAGCAAATATTCTCCTGTTTGTAGTGCTAGAACCTTCTCAGCCTCCGAGAACACACTGATGTGGGGCAGAGAGGTTGGCCCATCACTGTCACTCCACATTTGACACAGAGCTTTGGGGAAAGGAAGGTTGATGCTGTTGAGCAGGTTCTTTTTCCTGCAAGGAACACTTCAGCACATTAGACCTGAGTCTGAGGGGCACAAGCCACAAACAGACCCCATGTGGAGTATGGGGCAGGCATTTCCAAAGGAGGAGAATAGCACCAGGGGCTGAAGCCATAGGGAGCACAAGTCTTCTTCTAACAACAGCTAAGGGAACTTGGAGATCGGGAAGCCATCCAGCAGCGGTAAGGCTGACTAGGGTAGGAGCAGGCAGGGCAGCACAGGGCCTCCGAACCCTGTGACACTCTCACCTTGAGTGAGGCCTGAGGTAACTATTGAGATACAGTTGGACATCACATCCTTGTTCTCTTCCAGAGGGAGCACAGACAGACCAGTGGGGTGGAGAGGAGAGACAGGGAGATCCGGGGCCCTTTCAGCCAGTAATAAAGATCACACACAGATCAGAACCAAGGTCCTCACTGTGCCAAATAGTGGAAGATGATGGGAACCTGGGCAGGAAGAGCTATGGCCTCTAGTCCAAGAGGCACCAGGAGCTATAAGAGATGGGCCTCACAAGCTTGTCTCCCAGAAAGTAACCACAGCAATATGTCTCTAACTGGCCTGTGGCACCTTGAGCACAAGGATAACAATGGGAAAGCTGCCTGATACAAGGTGGTACCCGTCAGTGAATGAGCCCAGGGTCTCTGGTCAGGATAATGGGTAAATTGTAGGCTCACACGGTTACAGTTATAATGGCAAGTCTTCTAGACCTATACTGTCAGGCAATCCAAGAGCTGGTCACAAAGGCAGAAAGTCCACCTTGGAATCTCTGAGTCCCACTCCACTGTCCCTTGTGCCTCATCAGGTGCCCAGGGCCTGAGGCCCTTCAGAGCCAGACTGCAGAGGCAGATGGGAGGACAAGAAGTGTCCTAAAGGGAGAATGGGGTGACTTTAGTGATGAGGGTGGAGGTCAGCAGTGGTGGGTAGATGGGGGGAGACCCAGAGCCAGGAGCTAGGACACCAGGGCAAATGGCAAGGAGGGTGAACCCCAAGAGTGAGTCTTCTTCACACTCCTTCCTGGAGTCAGCTACAAGGCTGTGGACCCAGGAGGGCAGGCAGGAGGCACAGCAGCACCAGGAAAGCTAGGTCTTCACCAGAAAGTGAAGGTCCTACTGGCCCTGGAGTAAATTTTACCCTGAACCATGTCACGTGGGCTGGTGGTCTTTGAAATGGTGTCACTCATGCAGGCTGTCAGGTCTTTCCTCTGGAAAAGTCCCCAGGGTAGTAAACTATAGGCTCATGCAAAGGAAATGCAGGCCATTCGCAGTTCAGGTTAGAACTGGCACTGTGACTTTGCACATATATGTATGCATATATGTGCAAAGAAAGCGGCTTGCACCTCACTAAATGAACAGAAGCATCCACAACGCAGCGGTACCAAAAAGGGATCCATCCCCCCTCCCCCACCCCTCCCCCTCCCCCACCCCTCCGTCCCCGTCTCCTCCCCCCACCCCCTCAGTGGATGGAGGGGACAGGTGGCCAATATAAACAGGAATGGAGATCAGCAGATGTTGAGCACAGGGTGGTGAGCAGTGGTGCAGTATGGCTAGTGGTAGGCAGTGTGGTTGGTGATACATCTGTCACTCTGGTGGATGTGGACGGAGGTGGTGGTGTACGGGCAGGCAGTTGGGGTATAGCAGTGTAGTAGTACAGCTGCGGGTGGTGGTGGGCAAGCAGCAGTGTAGAAAAAAAGCAATGATGTGGAGGTAGGTAATGAATGGGCGGTGGCAGGCAATGGAGAACAACAGAAGGTGGTAGGGGAGGGTGGTGGAGGGTGGAGGGTGGAGGGTGGTGGTGTGGTGACAGGCAGTGGTAGTGAAAAGATGGTACTGACTGTTCTGAAGTCGTAAAGAGTGGTCAGCCATGCTGGACACTGCTGAATGGAAGCAGTTGGACACGAAAGCTGTGTGAAGCCCACCTGACTATTTCCTCAGTTGTCCTGGTAGAACCTGACCTCACCACTTCTGGGCAAGAGTGTAATCAAAGGGAAGGGGAGTCCCAGATTCCAGCTCCTACATAGGGTCCTCGGCCCTGGAGTGACAACTGTGTTGGTGTCCCTGTGCTTCTCCCCCCACCCAAAGCAAGACACTAAATAAGCAATAAAAGGAGTAAACATAGACTCTCCACAGGACCCAGCGATCCCACTGCTGGCATCTACCTAAAGGAACTGAGGACAGGAAAGAGATACTGTCCAGCCAAAGTCACAGCAGCATCCTTTGTGGGCGCACAAGGCGGGTACCCAGGCACCTATCTGAGGATGATGGACACATGAACTTCAGGGTATTACTTAGCCCTGAAAAGAAAGGCTGTTCTTACTTTTGCCCCAACACAGGGGTCCTGAAAAACATCATGTCCCATAAGATTAGCTAGTGGCAAAGGGCAAACACGGTGAATAAACCCTGTGACACCCCTGGAGTCAGCAAACTTGTGGACAATGAGGGAACCTGGGGCTGGAAGAGGAAGGAAAATCCGTGTTTCTTGGTGACAAAGAATGTTCTGTAGATGGGCAGTTGCACACTGTGTCTGTAGTGCCATGAAATTTAACACTTGAAAATGGTTACAGGGTGCACCCAGTGGGGGCATGCTTGCCTGGCAATGCACAAGGCACTGGTTCAACACCCCAAACCCTAAAAAAATGTTTAAATGGTGAGCTTCATGTTTATATTTTACCATAATTTCAACAAGTATTATAACTACCCAACTATTGAATTGTGTGCTTTTAATGTCTTCCTTGTGGATTTTACGACATGATTTATTTCTCAATGAAGTTGTTTCATTGACAGCTACAATCTGAGAGATACAAAAGAGCTGGGAAGCAGAAGGCCCTTCCTGCCCCTGAAGAAGAGCCACAGTCCCAGCCCACACAGGCCTCCCACAGCCTGCTTTTGCTTCCACTTCCATATCCTCCGTAGGAGCACCGCCTTGCCCAACCCTAAGCCATTCCTGACACTTAGCACAGACATCTTACCTGGGTGGAGGCTCTGAGCTGCCTGGGGTTTGGGCTAGCAGCCTGGGCCCCACCTCATACTCCCCTGAGTCTCCATTGCATAAGACAGAGTCAAATTCGTAAGCTCTCTGGGAGGCAGATGCAGCCATGAGTCCTGCCTGTCTGCGCTCTGGCCAACCCTCAGGTGGGAACAATGATGTTGCTCTACCCTGCACCCGGTGCCCAGTGAGCAGACCCGACTGGTGTATGCAAACACAGCCAGGGCAGTTGAACTGACAGGTGGAGCTCACCATACGCTGAGCAGGGTCCCAGGCAGGATGAACTCGGTTTGCCTTTGATCACTGGGGTTTAAATGGCAAGCCAGCAGTGTGACCTATGTCTCAAAGGCACTGTTTTATTCTGCTCCTAGAAGGTTTGTTTCTTTTTTTTTTTCCTAGCCTTAGGCTACACGGTGTTGAATTTGAAGATTCTGAATCAATTTCTAAAAAAAAGCACAGCCTTAAAAAAATATACAAAGTATCCACACTGAGGAGGCATCAATCTATACCAATCCCAGTGCAGCCAGGGTTGTTCTGAAATCACCTCTTCATGTGTCATGGTGGACAACCGCTGATCAGATTCTTTGGAGAGAGGACCAAGGTCAAGCGAAGGGCCACAAAGAAGTCCATCCTGGAAAGGACAGGGCGGGGCGGCTTCTTGAGATTCTACTCTCACAGCCCTGAGGCCCCGCCCCAACACCACGCAAGAGTCAAGGTTCCGACATGAAACGGGTTGTGGGAATACATCCACCGTGGTAGCTTTATGGATTGGTGGATGTGGGCACCCAATGGAGGGCAGCTTGACACCCTGACAGTCACGAGCCAGGCATCCTGAGAGTAAGCCAGGAAGACAGAGCCCGCGCTGAACACCTGCTGTTGTTAGCATTCATATATAAAGAACAGAGGCTGGGTGTGAAGTGTTAAGGGAGGAGAGATGCCCAGTGTGGTCAGCTGCCTTTGAAGGCCACTCCTGCCACTCCCAAAGTGTGCCCTCATCTTGGTGACTGACCATTAAGAGGGTGCTCTCTACCACAAGCGCTGAAATTCCAGTGTCAGAAATCCCAGCAAGCAAGGCAAGTAGGAAGACATCAGCATCGGCTGGAAGTCGCAGGTCCTCGAGCTGATCTGGCAGGATGTGTCTGTCTCGCTTTTTCCTGGCTTCAACTCGGCAATCCCAAGAGCAGAGCATCAGTGTGGAGATTAAGTCGTTAAGAAGCACTGGGACATCTCATTCATATTTCAGAAGACTTAGAGCACGATTGACTGGAATTTAATTGGGTTAGACATTATCAGTTTAAACTTTAAATAACTGCACAAAAATGAAATTTAAAGTCCCCCGTGTCTAGTACATTAGCACTGTAATACTAGAATGGCCCTGAGGAGAGGGGAGGTGAGCCTGACCATAGGACTACTCTACCAGAACTCTGAGCCTCCATCCGGGTGAGCTGTCTTCCGCCTCAGTGGCCAGCAGGGCCTGCTGGCCGTCACAGTGGCCTACAGCCTCACCCGATCACCTCCTTGGTGCAGTAACAGGCCAGCCCCGTGGTAACCTGGATGAGGAGGAGCTGGAACTTGGAGGAGGCCAGGAAGACACAGCTGCCAGAGGCTCAGCATCTGCCTCCTCCGCAGGGAGGCTGCTGCCCACACCGCCAAGCTGAGCATGCCCTCAGCTGGGCAAAAGCAGGGCACTTCTCAGGGGTGAAAACTCGAACTCTGACACAGTCTACATCTGAAGGGTTTCCATTTCCCTTAGGTCTGTCACAGGGTTCCCCGAGCGGCCACACCTGCTTTGGGGGGACAGAGCCTCGCTTCTCTTGGCTTTTAAATATCTCCCCAAATATCTGCTACTGTTCCAAGAGGAGATTTCAGAGCAGTGGCACATGTAGAACATGGGCCTCTGAAGACTGTCAGGTGGGTCATCTCCGAGGAGTCGGACCCACCACTCCAGTCTCTGAGGTCCCTGTTACTGAGACCAGGAGGACAGCTGTGCGCTACTGCCCTCTGGTGGGCAGGCAGGGGCCAGCTAGGCCTGAGTCCTGGCCTCACCCCAGAGCCACCCCTGACCTACCCAGGGACCAGTGGGGAAGGTTCAAGTCATGAGCCTGAGAGCTGGGGTGTCTAGGCAACAGGGCCACTCACAGCCACTCTGTGGGAAGCATTAGCCCACATCCCTATCTTTTCACCTTATACCATGACTGATGATATTTTCTGGATGTTCTGCCTGGTGGTAGAAGAAGATAGGTCTCGACACCAGAGCAGCATCCCTGTTCAGCACCCACCTCACATCTTGGAGAAGCTTCCCCTGATCTCAGATCTTTCCCCTTGTCCAGGGTTGGGGCCTCCTGTCTAGGGGCTGGAAGCTGCTGCCCTGCCAAGTCAGCTCTTCACCCGCTGCCTGAGAGCCAGTCCTTATCCTCTGCAGAGCTCTGGGAAACCCCAATGTTTAAGTTTATCTCTCATATATTCCTGAGATCATTATCCATTTCCTATACCACCACCACGTAAGGCAGTGCATGCTCGACCCTGAGACAGTGTGTAGCATGTGAAGTAAATCATGGACAGCCGCAGCTCACCGGAGGAATTCCAGGAGTGGTCACAGATGTGTCTTCAGAGCTGGTGAACATGGTCCTCCATAGACAGCTCCTGCAACTCAGACTTAGAGACTAACAGGTCAAGAAAAGGGAGGGGTAACTACAGGAAGGTTAGGTTTGACCAGTCCAACCTGACCATCAGAAAGTACCAGATCCAGTGGGAACCTCACAGGGTTCCAGACTCCTCCAGCCCCATGGTAACATAGGATCCCCTGAGTCCTTGTCCTCTCTTTTCCCTCCTTCTTCTTTTCCTAATGTCTCAGCTCCATCTTTGAATTACTTCTAGGAAGTTACTCAAACCCCTATGCTGGCCATTATTCACCCATATCTATCCTCCTATAGAGGAGGTGAAAAGAATGAGTGTATTCCACAGCCAGAATACTCTGGGAGACCCAAGCTTTTCTTTGCATTACCCAGCATGTAGTATTGATTCTTTGGAGCAAACTAATACCCCCAGAATGGCTAGAATTTAAAAATTCCAAGAAGCTGGGCAGTGGTGGTACACACCTTTAGTCCCAGCACTCAGGAAGCAAAGGCAGGCGGATCTCTGAGTTCCAGGACAGCCACGGCTACACAGAGAAACCCTGTCTTGAAAACCAAACAAAATGAAACTTCCTAGAAATGCTGGCATGGATACAGGGAAAAGTGAACACCCCCTCACTGCTGGCAGGAGTACAAATTGGTGCAGGCACTGTGGAAACCAGTGCAGAGGGCCCTCAAAGAGCTAGAAATGGGCCTACTGTAGGATCCAGGTGTATCACTCTTGGGCATAGTCCCGAAGGACTCTGTTCTACTACAGAGGCACATCCTCATTCGTGTTCACTGCTACTCCATTCCCAATAGCCAGGAAATGGGAACAGTCCTTCAACTGATGAATGAATAACGAGAATGTGATACATTTGCACAGTTGACTTTTATCCAGCTATAAAGAAAAATAAAATTAAAGAATTCACAGGTAAATGGATGGAGCTAGAAACCATCATCCTGAGTGAGGTAACGCAGACCCAGAACAAAACACATCAAGAGCAACCATGTATGGGGGAGGCAGGGTTCAAGAATGGGGGATAGAACACAGGTATTATGACATGGGAAAAGGAAAGCAGGAATCCTTAAGTGGGGTGGGGATTGGAGTCCAGATGTGATGTTTGAATAGGAATGGCCCCCATAGGCTCATGTATGCAAATGCTTGGTCATCAGGGAGTGGCACTGCTTGAGAAGACTAGGAGATGTGGCCTCGTTAGAGTAGGTGTGGTCTTGTTGGAGGAAGTGTGTCACTGGGGGTGGGCTTTAGGGTTTCAAAAGCCCAAGCCAGCCCCAGAGTCTCTCTCTTCCTGCTGTCTGGGATGTAGACCATTCAGCTACTTCTCCTCATGGCGATGCTAGGTCTCACATCCAAGACCAACAGCCCAGGTACCTATTTAACAAATCAAGGAAGACCTGGCCTCCAGGTTCTCCCAGCATCCCTCAGTCCCCACCTGTTACAGGGTCCTCCTGACTGGCACACCCTGTTCCCTACCCTAAACTTCTCCAGCCCAAGGGCTGGGCTGCCTTTCCCCCAGCAGCCCTTCCCTATATAATACAGCCATTTTGGTTACCTGGTGTTTTTCCATCTACCCTTTACCTTTCTGGCCTTTTGGTCTCTCCCTTCCCTCTCTCTCCTCACATGCCTCAGTTCATCCTGGTCATGCCCACTCTGAACCCTCCCAGATGTCCCTGCCTCTGGCTATGCTCTCCCTTTTATCTACAATAAATTTTCTCCTCCACCATACCTCGGAGCAGCCATGTCCTTCCCTTTTTATTTCTTTTCATTCAGTCACCCATGATGACAATGGACTGAACCTCTGAAACTGCAAGCAAACCCCCAGTTAAATGCTTCCTTTCATAAGAGTTCTCACCGTCATAGTCTCTCTTCACATTAATGGAACACTCAAACACCAGAGTAGAGAATGAAATATGGGGAGGACTAAAGCACTAAAAACCTTTGAAAGCGACTATAAAGACTTCCTGCGCGCGCGCGCACACACACACACACACACACACACACACACAGAGAGAGAGAGAGAGAGAGAGAGAGAGAGAGAGAGAGAGTTTGGATGGAATTGCCTTATAATGTGAGAGGGAAAAGCTTCTCCCAGATACTTTAGGTAACAAATAAAAAGCCTAGTGCCAGACATGAGTCACCTCTTTTCAAGTGTTTCCCACGGGTCCCATAACATAAAAATTCCCCAAATATTACAGGTTATTACCACTGCTCCTAATTATCATGCAGAAAATGATGTTAAGGTCCTATTGTTGAAGACACCGTATTCTTGAGCCACACAGCATGGACAAGTCAAGGTGGCACTCTCCTGGGAGCGTCATCCCCACGTGGTAGCTTTCACAGGGCTGGAAGGTGCTGTGTGTGCTGCCAGGGGAGAAAAGGAATCAAGAATCTTGTCCATCAGTGAATCCTGTGGCTTGGCAGGTTATGCCCCGGTACAACAGTGGCACAGTGTTATGGGGGTAATCAACTACTTTCTGATTAAATTTAACCCATTGCACAAGAAGGAACTTGTGCCTGATGCCATTAACTGGGCAAGAGTCTGTGATTGGGTAGGCCACAGACCCTAGGGGAGAACCTACTACGCTTCTTCTGCTAAATAGATGTAGTACTAAGGTGCTGCCGAGTACTTATCTTTACACCCACAGATTAGTGCATCTCCCAACCCTCATGAGAGAAGCTTATTTTTGCAGTAAATGGCAATTATCAGGGACCCACAACTGGCTGGTGTGCAGAGAATAAGAGACTAAAAATGGGACACCTCCATCACACTTCCTCACCTCAGAGATCATCAAGGAGGAGGAGAAAGGCTGTAAGGCTGTGGGTGACTCCAGTGAACCAGTGTTCTCCATATGTGAACTCACCATATGAACTCAGCACAGCTGGGACTATGTGCACAAGACCTGCCCCGGATCCGCACGGTTGGGGAGGTTGTCACAAGGCCACACCCTAGCCAAGAAGCTGCTGAGGCTGATGGCTGCTGGGAGAAGGGGAGACCATTTTCCTCAGGGATGCAGCCTCTGAGAAGCTATCCACATTCCAGTGGGCGATCCTGCACCCATGTGCATACAGGCAGAACTAAGTGAACTCTGTGGATTTAAATGCAGGGCACATAAAGTTAGGAGGGAAAAGTAGAGGGAGATAAGTTTAGAAATGGAGGGTAGATGATCAAAACACATGCAATGCATGTATGAAAGTCTCAAACAATAAAATAAAATAAAAACCAATGACTCAGTGAGGTTCAGATTCACTTTGCTGAAAGAACCTGATACGATTTTAAAATTCAGTATTATTAGGCACATCTATCTATTTCCTCCAGTACTGGGGATATTTCATAGCTGGTACTTGAACACAACCAGATACACGCACTCAAGAGCAATTGCTACCAATCTGAAGCAGGTGACTCGAATACTCAAGAGAGCAACACTTACTTCTCCACTCCTGAGCCTTGTGTGCTGACTGCAGCAGGCTATGGCCTGAGGCAGAAGTCTGTGTGAGGTTTACCAGGAGCTGCTGTGGTCACTTCTGTCTGCATGCTGCCACCATGGAGCACAGTGTGAACACAGTGGCTGAATGGAACATGGTGATTTTTCTCTTTTCTGAATTTTTCAGCAATTGGTAAGATATTTTTGTGTATATCTTTTGTGTGGGAACAGTATTTTCATATGACACATTTACTACACATTTACATGTCATAAAGTACACAAGACAGTCAAAACCCCCCAAACCTCATTCCCAGAACCTCCTAGCTACTGTTCTGGTAAAAATATCTGTAGGTGAGAACATACATGAGCCACACTGCTGCAAAGCAGCCATTTTGCTGCTTTTTAAACACTTAATTCATATATATATATATATTCTATCCAACAATGAATCATATTGTGTCATCTCATTGAATTAACACAGGAATCTAATCAGGACTATGTTTTTAAAATGATCTGCCCATTGCCAATAGTCCTCCACAAATATCCTTATATGTAAGTCTTCATTCTTAACCATGCCTAAATTTCAAAATTAAAACCCTCTGCCACATTCAGACATTTAACTTACAGCCCAGGCTGACACCAGCTCACCACAGAGATGGGCCTCTGTCGCCCCTCACACCTACTGGCCTCTGTTTCCCTCTGTGCCTTCACTACTTCCCTCATGTAAACCTTTCGTTTAGACCTATGTCAGGGAAGACCAGGATTTGCTTTCATCATGTGAACTTCCAACATTTTCTCCAGCTTGCATGTGACTTTTCTGTCTTGAAAAGAAGTAAATTTCTGCCATGTCCAGAGTGAATAATAAAATAATAATTCTAATCAAAGGAGAAGCCGAAGTATGGAATATTTGCCACAAACCAGGCAGAATAATACTGAAGATTAAAATTGAAATGTTAGCAATTGCATCAAACGAGAGTGGATAAGACTCCCAGCTACGAGACGGGGACTTTAAGCTGAACAGCAAAGCTCCAAGCATACCTCCCTTGCTCATAGTAAACATGGGAACACAAAGCTGCTTTAACGGCACCAAGAAGAGGACTGAAAGCAGTGTGCTAATCACTTCAAACATTGCAATGCAAAACTACTCAACCACAGCAACTTAAGGAAGCAGAGTCTATCCTGGCTGGCTTTGGGGGCGCTGCCTGTCCCAGCAGGAGGTCACGGCAGCAGGAGCTTGGAACAGCTGCTCTCACTGCACCCAGGAAGCGTGGAGGGGGTTCCTGTCCCTTCCCCTTTCTGTTCATTCTGTCTCAGCCACCCACATCTCTCCTCAGTTAAAAGCTTTCTGGAAATACCCTCACAGAGAGCCATCAGGTTGACAATGAAGATATTGTCAGTCAGAATATCCAATTGAGGGCCAAACTTGGGGCTGGAAAACTGGCTAGAATGCAGTGTTACAGAAGACATCACTTCATAACTGTGACGGAGTCCAGGCGCTGACAAGACACCACCAGGTAGGAAGCTGACAGCAGTCTCAGCCATAGTCTTCGAAGGAGAAATAAAACTAAAATGGAAGAAAAAGTTGAGAGAGAAAGGGAGTTTCTGGTCGCTCACTGAGGCTGGTCCAACACCATTCATGTAGGTATATGCAAGACGTTTCTAGAAATTAGCCACGTAGAGGTCTGTGAAACAACCTTTACTAATTTTTTTCTAATTCAACTTCATTTTTAATCTTTTGAGATTATAATTACATAATCTCCTCCTTCCCTCACTGGTTTTAAGTTACTGAAAGTATGTAGAGAACAATCCGAGCTGTTAACACAAAGTAGCTTAACTGACCCCCAGGTCCCCATGTACTTCACTGTTTGTACTGGCTAGTTTTATGTCAACTTCACACAGCTAGTCATCAGACAGGAGGGAGCTCAACTGAGAAAATGCCTCCCTAAGATCTGGCTGCAGGCAAGCCTGTGTTATATTTTCTTAGTGATTGATGTGGGGCTCAGTCCATTGTGGGTAGGACACCCCCGGGCTCATAGGGCTCTGTAACAAAGCAGGCTGAGCCTGCCAGGGGACCCAAGCCAGTAAGCAGCATTCCTCGACAGCCCGTGTCAGCTCCTTCCTCCCGGTCCCTGCTCTGTTTGAGTTCTTGTCCTGACTTCCTTTGACGATGAAAGTGATGTGGAACTGTAAGACAAATAAACCCTTCGGTCATCAAGTTGCTTTGGTCGTGGTGTTTCCTAGAAGCAATGGTGACCCTAAGATGCCATTAACTGATACATTTGTAATGTATTTAGACCGGGTGATGGAGGTGTAGCTCATGGGTGGAGTGCCTGCCTGAGCTACAGTCCCACCACACAGAGAAAACCCCACAAGCCTAACACACTTATGAGTGGTAATGAAGTGACAACCTTCCAACATTGGGGGATGTGGCCGAGGCTGAGACTAACGGCAAAGCCATAGCTTTAAATATAAACAGAAAAACTTCACATTGATAAAATACATTACCCACCTGAGGAAGTTAGGAAAAGCACAGCAAATAAATGGAAAAGAATCTAGTAACTGAGAATAAGCAGAAACCAGTAGAGGTTGGAGAAGCAAGAGACAACTTTTAAGTGGATGCTGGAAATCCAACTGGAGCCTCATGCTTGTGCCATCCAGCCTCATAATATGTGAGGACATTTACTTCTAGTGATCTCGAAGTCTGACTTTTCAGATACGAGCACTGCCACTGGTAACTGCTTTCAGATCCCAACCACTTGGAATCAAACAGACTGAGTCAAAAGTTCCTGCTCTAATGGAAGACACTTCATTCTTTGTACATATGCTTGTCCAGTGTGCTGGCCATGGCCTGGTGTGTGCTCCCAGCAAGCCCTTCTCACCCACCAAACTTTGGGAATAGGTGGGTTGCCCTGAGGTGTTCATACATCAGTTCACAGGCCTCGGTGAGCATTTATGGCCATGATAGTCTCAGAGACGCATATGCAATGGCTGTGGGCAGGGAAGATCACTCATTGGTGGTGACCCAGGGACTTGGGCACTGGAGGTCTTGGCACTCTCAGATCTACTCCCTGGAGATCTTATATCTCCTCGTCACAGAGACTGGAAGCACTAAAGCTATGCAACCCACTCTTCCACACAGCAGCATTCCCCTCTGCTCAAACATCTGAGTGGCTCATGTCAGCCACGACTGTCTTGTGAAGTCTTCCACAGTCAGTACAATGTGGTATCCACAGAGACCAGGCAGACTGCTCCAAGCCTCTGGTTACACAGATGATCCTGGTTTATCTGCGTGGACCACAAAACACGACAGACAGGAACACGAGCGATTTGTGGGGATTGAGGGACAGGGAAGACATGGTCAGTATGCAAGTTGTGCAGATGCGAAATTACAATAACAAACATTTAATACTTGGGGCTGGAAAGGTGGTTCCAGTGGTTAGACCATTCTGTTCTTTTAGAGAAACCGAGTTCACATCAGGCAGCTCACAGCTGCGGGTCCTCCAGCTCCAGGAGATCCAATGCATCTTTCTTGTGTCCATGGGCACTATGCTCATCTGCATACACCACGCACATAAATAAAAACATCTCAACTTTTAAAAGTTTAAAAATAGAAACAAAAGGTTCCCAGTGACTTGCTGAGCTTTAGATCTTTCCTGTTTTCTCTTCTGTACAGTCTCTAGCACCCCTGGTCCCATCACTTGCAGAGATGTTAAAAGGCATTTCTAGTCTGCCATTTTCCCCTCCCAACCAGGCTGTTTTTTAAATCAGATCTGGCTTAGTTGTCTTTTCTCACGCCTGAGTATCCTGTCTTGTGACATGTCTTGAGTTCCCCACATCCTTGAGTTCTCTAGCCTCCCTTACAGAGTCCCCAACCTTCACGTATCAGAGGGGCCCATGCCACCCTGGAATGTGGCACACAAGGTAACCATTATGAGCACCCTATTAAATACTAAGGCACAGTTAATATTAAGCCTTTGTTGTGTCCCTTTTAGTGGTTTTGGTTTTGTTTTCGTTTAAGTAAGACGTTGGGGACTGGCGTGGTTTAAGATCCTAACTGGCAGCTGCCGGGGCAGAGGACTATCACTCCACCAGTCAGCTGGCTGGCCCTCAGACCAGTGACCAGCTGCTTTGAATACACCACAGGGCCTTGAGGAAACTACATGACAATTACAACTGCTTGCTGGCAAAGCTCAGCTCTAAATGCTGGATATTGTGCTATTTTTATTTTTTAACCATCACAAGTCCCCTTGAGTTCCAACCAGGCTAGGGGGCAGAAGACTGACTGGTACGAGCATGTTCTTCCTTTGACTGCCTAGACCTTTGTCTCTGGTTTCTAACGCCTGACACCAGACTTCCACGTCGGCCATCCAGCTCCTGGGCCTCGGGTCCAGGCTTGCCAGCAATGCAAGAGTTCTCCTGGTCCACATGATCCCTGTCCAGGTACAGCAGAACTGTGACCAACAGATAGATCCTCTGGGGACTCCCACCCAGACAGCTTCTCTCATTAGTGGTGTTCTGCTGCACTGTGACCCTGACTTAGAAACGCAGCAGACGCTTCACTGGGCCAGTGAAAGTATGTGTGAATGTGCGTGTCTTCCAACAGTGCCTGACGGTGCTCTGCTGGTGTGAGGACGAGGATGAGGAGGACACTGTGTCTGCAGGCAAGGGTGCAATGAATGGGGAGGCATTGCTCTGCTCTCCGCCTGGCCGCCAGCTCAGGTCACCCCACACAGAGAAGAGCTGAGGGAGTGCCTGGTACCCACTTAGCAGCCAGCACTAGAGGAGGCCACTCCAGAAGCAGAGCTGCTCCAGCTCCTGTTTGCTACGTGAACATTCGTTCCCAGAAGTTCACACTATGAAAGGAAGAACTCACTGTCCATGGAGGGAGCATTCTTTATTCAGGGCCAGGGACACTGTTCACAGAGCAGTGACCGTACACAAACACCTAATGTGGGGAGGCCAGGACAGCCCACACTAGTGATGGTGCTGCTTGAATTGCAGGCCACAGTAGCCACATGTCCCTGTTTTTGTTTCTTTGTCCTGAAAAAATTCAAAAGGAAATGTCAGATTTTTATATTTTACCTCAAATCCCAGTTAGACAACACACTGAAAATCAAGTCAGACTTGAAATACAGCGTCAACTAGAAATGGCCATGAAAGCAAGAGGCAGGCTGAACTCTGAGTGGCTGTTACTAGGGTCCACGCCATGCATGGACAAAGGGTTGGAAGGGAAGGTGAGCCCCAAGAACCAGCAAGATGCTTATCTCCACACCAAGTTTATGTACACCTTCGGGTGGCCCAGGGCACCACCCCCTCCATCGCAGGCTATGATCCGATGGTCCACCTCTTTCACAGGCTGTTCTGCTATTAAATCAATGGCGAAGTTCTCATTCACCTAGAACGAGGAAAGGGAAGAAACAAACACAAAAATATTTGTAATTTTATTGGAGTTATATGTAACCACTCAAATCCATTAAGTCAAAATGAGCACTGAGGTCCTTCAAAATGCAACTGAGTCAATTAAACACAGGCAGGGCACACCATGCACTTGCAATAGAATATCATTCCAAACTTTCAGACTTGAACAGGCCAATTCTCCCTTCGTCCCTTCCTTGGATTTAGTAACCCTGAATGTTGGCCTCATTTTGTGTCAGCTATTCTGGCTCATACCATCTCTCCCCACACATTCACACTTTTCTCAAACACAACAGATCACACAGGAAACAATGATGGAATACAGATGTAATAGCATGGCAGGCTTGTCCACGATACAAAAGCCCCATCCCATACCACTCAGTGACCAGAGACCAGTTTTAATGTTTCCCTAGGCCCAGGAGGGTATGAGGCTTTGGTGGCTCTGTGCTTTGGTCTGAGGATATAGTGGCTCTGTGCTGTGGTCTGTGAGGCTATGGTGGCTCTGTGCTGTGGTCTGTGAGGATTTG
>CAJQZJ010032670.1:1109671-1172453 GCA_907164525.1 Lophiomys imhausi | reverse complement strand
TGTGCTGTGGTCTGTGAGGATTTGGTGGCTCTGTGCTGTGGTCTATGTCCCTAGGTTATATTCACATGCCTTTCTCCTTGTAACTACAATGTTCTTAAGTTTGGTTCTCACAGTCATTCACTGCTGGGGTCA
Organism: Lophiomys imhausi; assembly: GCA_907164525.1. Classification (NCBI taxonomy): domain Eukaryota; kingdom Metazoa; phylum Chordata; class Mammalia; order Rodentia; family Muridae; genus Lophiomys; species Lophiomys imhausi. The sequence goes on along the minus strand of CAJQZJ010032670.1, from coordinate 1,172,321 downwards.
TGTGCCCTTTGGGGCTCCATGCCTGCCAACACCATATACCACTTGACTATTTTTCGTGTGTGTTCACATAAGAGGCATCTTAAAGCTTCCCACCATGCTCTCTGTTCATACACAAAGCATGTGGTACTGGGTCACTGGGTACCTAAGGGCCTGGGACACCCCACCTACAAGACTATCACATGTTATATGAACACTTCACTTCTTTATGGAAATTAGTCCTACATTTCTGGGGTCAATTTTGGTAAACCATTACCCTATAGAATTATCCATTTTAGTTAAATTTTCCAATTTATCTGTGGAGGTAAATGGCATGGTCACTTAATGATGTTTACAATATCCCTCATCAACTAATTACTCTTCCCTCTGGTCACTTGTACTTCTGCTGCATTCCCTTTCAGTCAGATGGATTACTGAGTACTGAATGACAAGTGTCTCTTACCAGGCTTCCTCACACAGCTGGGATTTTACTCTGCGTACTTTGTACCTTGCTAATGGATACTTATCAGGTTGAACCTCAGGGCAGATCCAAGAGCCCCCCTTTCTGACCATGTTGTGTCCATCCAAGAGCTCACTCCTGCCCACTTAAAAAACAAAACAAAACAAAGCCCTGTACTTAGTGTATATCTACGGCTCCTCATGTCCACAGCACGTACTTCCTGGAGATGGTTCCTGTGTGCTGGACACAAACACACAGAAGCCGTGCTCATCCACCAAGCAGAAGCATCACCTATCTGCCCCCACATGACTTATAGGACCAAGTCAAGTTGTGCATTTAAAAAAAAAACATAACACAGCTAAATACATCAGTTACAGGATTTATTGTAATTTTCTACGTGTCATAAGCACATGTTCTAAAAGTCAGCATGCTCTGAAGGTCAGTGTTTTCTAACACTTAATAAGTTCTGGCAAATTAGATCAATTATCATGATATCCAATACTTATTCCCAGACTACCTGGGGCAGTGGGACTACATGCTGTCAGAACAGAGCCAGGGCCAGACTAGGCAGCTCAAAATTAGCTCAGCTGACCATTGTGGACAGTGAAAGCCTAGCAAATGGGAAGAGGGAAGCATTACACTACTCCTTCCATTTCATAGCTTTTTTACTGTTCATAATGATTCACACACACTAGCATGGAACCCACAGGTGTAAAGCCCAAGGACTGGGCAGGGCTAGGGCTGCTAGGGTTCACAACCCACTTTCAGATGGAACACCAAGATAGGGGTGAGAGAGGGAAAGACTCTAAAACTGCACACTGGAGTCCCAACATCTGTACATGCACAGGGAGAGAACTCCACAATATCTGTGTGCTGCAGTGTTCTGTTAACACACAACCTTCATACATACCAGGCCTGAAAGCAGATCCTGCATTCCTTCACACACACTAGGCCTGTGAGTGACCCCCACATCCCTTTACACATGGGAGGGCTGTGAAGGACCACACGGCCCTTCACACACATGAGGCCTGTAAGCAAGACCCTGTGCCACTGCACAATGCTAGGCCTATGAGCAAGGTCCTGTCCTCCCTTCTCCAGCAGCTTTTTGAAGCCATGGAGGGTGATCAGCCATCCTCTGAAGGTGTCTTGGGTATGAGCAGGAAAGATCTACTCAGCTCCCAGGATGGGCCACCCAGCATTTCCCTTCTTGAACCTCAGCAGAGTGGCTTTAAGATGCATCACAAGAGGCACCCACTTCTCGAAACAGACGCTGCTCAGCACCTGCACTCCCCAGGGTACAGACATCAGGTGACAGTACCACTCTCAGCAGTGTGGTCAGATCACAGCCCACAGGATAGGGAGCGGGAAGCTTGAAGTGAGATCTATAATCTGGTTCAGAAAGGAGTGCAGGGGAGACACCATAAAAATAGGATGCTGGCCCCTTTCAGCAGATCCCTGAGACCCACACTCACAGAAACATGTGTTGTGGGGAGGGTTAGATATCCCAAGGGCACATTATCGATTAAAGACTACCCCTCAGTACAGAGTCTCCTTGTGGTCCAGCTCTGTAAACATTACGGGAGACACTGGAAATGGAAGCATACTACAGCTAAAGGGCATTGGGCATATTCTCCAGCACCAATTCAACAAGCTCCCCATATACAGCCCCATATGAACAGTCCTCTGTGAGCAGAGTCCCCTGTGACAGGCAGGCAGCTGCTTGACACAATCATCTAGAACAGCTAGGAAAGGCTGCTTGTTCTATGCACTCAGTGGTAAAGGCAGAGACCATACAAAATGAAGCCCCACGGTGCAACTCCTAAGAGTCTGCATAGGTGACAGCATGTCACAAAGCCCGTACTAACAAACTCCCAGGAATCCATCAGGCCAGTGGCGAAGCCTGGCTGTCTCCTTGTGGAAAGGACAGCTGACACCTCCACGCTGGTGACTGACAGATGCCTGCCCTCCTGTCAATTAATCACTACTCCAGGGCAGCCCTGACCTCCCATGATTAACATCTGCTTCTTGGAACTTGGTTCAAGGCAGGAAAACAAAGAACCCGGGTGGTAAACACCTCAACCATATGCCAAATCTATACTGGGTTCAACCAGGCTCTGCCCTGCTTCTTCCACCTCAGAGGACAAGCAGGAGAAAAGCACTGTCAGGTCACAGAACTGTCAAGGCCTTGTCACAATGCCCGAACTGTCCAACACTGTGAAGTGTGTCCTTCACACAGGGGTGAAGCAAAACTTGAGAGCCACCCTTCCATTTTTTTGTCAATGGCCAGCTGGCTTAGCAGAAGGATACTTGGGTTCAAGTTCATTTGTTTATAATCTGGTTTCCTATAGAGTACATTCCTTTCTTTCAAACTAAGATGGAGCCGCTAAAGATTAAACAGGATGCTATGAAATAACCCTTATCAATGCACAACTGAGGCTGCGTGACACACAGCTAACTATCAACACTGTGACCTGTGGGATCCATGGCTCCAGGGACGTAGGACACCAGGGTAAATTAAGTCGGGCGTGGGCGCGCACGCCTTTAATCTCAGCGCTGGGGAGGCAGAGGAAGGTGGATCTCTGTGAGTTCAAGGCCAGCCTGGTCTACAAAGAGAGTCCTGGACAGCCATGGATACACAGAGATACTCTGTCTCGAAAAAAAAATCAGTGTAAAATAAACTCAGAGCTTGGTTCAAATATCTTTCTGACAATATATGCACATGTTTGTAACCACATATGTACATATGTTGTAACATATGTTTGTAAGCCCACAACAGTCTCCACACTGAAGGATACTCAGCTTTGTTTTGGGCTGTTGGGATTTGCAGTTGCCTTGGACAGAAGTTGCCACCACTGGCTCCTGGTTGGGTTATGAATTTATTAATAAATATGGTCCTCTGAGATCCTCACTTATAACCAGTGTTTTTGACAGGCCATGGCCTTCTAAATACAGGCTACTTTATGGTCATAACTCTGAGGGAGGTCCGCTTCTCAACCTTGACAACAGGAAATTGCACAGAGCTGCACACAACAGACCCAAGTTCCTGGGGTCCTACACTCTGCTTAGTTTCAAACTGCGAGTGACACCTGCCGTGCAGGGGGCTGGGGCAGCGCAGCTCAGTGAGGAGGGCTCCCTGGCATGTCCTGTGCTTCCCTTGTCTGTGAGACCCACCAGTCCCAGAGGTGAGGGCCTGAGCTCCCACAGTGAGAGGCACAGAGTTGGAGCCCAGGCACCAAAAAGTCCTCAGCTGTGAGCAAGATGCTGCCGTCAGAGCCCACCACAGGACTACACATTCTCAGTGCACACCTGACAATCAGAGGATGGCTGCTGTACCATCTGCTCTAGGACATCAGCCTGAATTGTGGCCTTTTTCTTACAGTGTAAGGGTAGGTAGAACAGATGCAGCATCCTCTCAGGATAATAACTGTCAAGGACTTGTCACACCCAGACCCTGGTCCTTCGCAGGCATCAAGTCCCTCAGGTCATGGCCGGCCAGCATCCCCCTGAAGGCTTCCCAGCCTTATGGCAGAGTGAGTCCAACTGCCCACTATCCTGTCACCCATCGTCCTCAGATCATATCCAAATACAGCTCATTTCCTAACATGTGACTGATAAAACTCACACTAGAAACAAAGGAAAACTGGTCAAAGAATGTTCAGGAGAGAGAAACCACACACCTGTGCAATCCCTCTGCAAATGTGGAGCTGAGTAATTAAGTACACAGGTTCCCACATGGTTCACCAACTCTGCAAGGCCAGGCACAGCCATCAGGGAGAGTGTATGTAGGACTCACACTGTCTTCTACAGACCTACAGGGCTCTACCGTAGTCTCTTAAGGGTATGGTTCGGAGGCACAATGCTTACCTGGTACATCTGGGGCCTAAGTTCCACTCCCACTGCCAAAAGGATTTTTAAAAAAAAGGCTAAAACCCAAAATAAATAAATAAATAAATATTTTTAAATTGCCTACGAACAGGAAATTTGTTTTAAAGAAAGAATGTGTCAGGCGTGGTGGTGCATGCCTGTAATCCCAGCACTTGGGAGGCAGAGGCAGGCAGATTTCTGTGAGTTCAAGGCCAGCCTGCTCTACAAAGTGAGTCCAGGACAGCCAGGGATACCCAGAGAAACCCTGTTTTGAAAAAAAAAAAAAGACATAAGAAAGAATGCCTGAACAGATGCCTTCTCATCACCACAGAAAGATGCACCCAGACACACAGTGCTGCCTCAGGGGTCTGAGCAGCATCCGTCAGGGCATGACCAGGCCAGCTCCCTGTTGGCACAACAGAGAGAGGACAGCCTGCCACACTAGGAAAAAATGCCCTACGTGACTCCCAAGGCAACCCATCTCCTGGACACCTACAATGAAAGATACTCAAAAGTTACAAGTGAGAAAAGTAAACTTGAGAAGTAGAGCCTATGCTATTCACCCTGAAGCCTGTGTTAGTCTAGTAAGTCATGGCTTCCAGCCACTTAATGCAGACCCAACATACACACATGCGGGCACACACAAGCACGCAGGTGCACAAACACTCATGACAGTCATCAGAACCAATCCCAGCATTCTTTCACTAAACCTGGAGTGGAACTTAGGATTCTTCTGACATCCAAGCTGTATAATCAAGGAGTCAAAAGGGGGAAATGCCTCCTATTCATTAGACATAACAGGATTCTGGCTGAAACTTGGAATATGAACTCACAATTAACCAATGTATAGCAACAGAGTTTGCTACACAGAAGTAAAAAACTAAACACTGGGACAATGTAGCCAAGATCAGAGAGGGCAAGGGAACTTTGATCTAGGGTATGGTAGAACAAAGAGAATCAAGCTGCCTGCAGAGGGAAGGGGTGTGACTGAAGGCAGACATGAAACGCAAACAATTCTGGAACCACAGAGGACAGACCGTGAACTACCATATTAGAAGGAAGAGTGTAGGAGCTGTAGATGGAAGTGACACAGAGAAACTTACTTAGGCTGCCCAGGCAGAGCAGACCCCAACTTTGTTATGTCCCTAGCAGGACAGTCACATGGGTCTGAACTAAATAATCTTCCCCTGTGTGGAGGACTGAACCTACCTACTCACGTTATCCCTGTCCTGGGAGAGCATAGACAATTTATTTGATGAAAACTATAAAAATATCACCCCAAAAAGTCATTGAAAGAGTAAGTTTTAATACTGTGTCTTCCTTTAATCTAGGAGATGCTGTGCTGGCCAGTTTGATGTCAGTTTGACATAATGTCATCTGTGAAGAATAACTCTTAACCGAGAAAATGCCTCCACATGATTGGCCTGAGTCAAGTCTGTGGGGCATTTTCCTGACTGATGATTGATGTGGGAGAGCCCGGCTCCCTGTGGCCAACCCCTGGACTGGTTGGCCCTGGGTGCAATAAGAAAACAGAGTGAGCAAACAACGGAGGGCAGGCCAGTAAGCAGCGTTCCTCCATGGCTTCTGCTTCAGCTCCTGCCCTCAGGAATGTAACCTGACAGTTATAAAATGAAATAAACCCTCTCATCCCCAAGCTGCTTTGGGTCATGGTGTTTTATCACAGCAATAAAAAAACTATGACAAGTACCAGATGGAAAACAAGATTGTGCTTATGAAAACCTGAACTACTGTTACAGGGTCTTTCCCTTACCTCTTTCTGACGATGCACAAACCGAACCTTCCTGTAGTCTTTCTCATCATACACCTGCCAAAAAAAAAAGACCTTTTATTTTTACAGTCGAATTCTGAATGAAGTCGCATAATATTGATCCAAATATTATACAGTACGATGTTCCCCTTGGCCTACACGTATTGATGAGACGACCCACCAAAAGGCAAAGCGTACGCGTACTGAAGGAGTCCCACGGGGATGACAGACTGGAATACAGAGCGGAGACAAGCTCCTGGCTTCGCAAATAGCCAACCCCAATAGGCGACATTTCAGCAGAAACCACACAGCTCCTCTTCTTTTTTCTGGTTCACCATTATACTGAACACCAGGGTTGCTTTATGCACTATTATTAAAATTTGGAACTTAATATAAAGATATGACCTAAAGAATGCGGAGACATCAACTCCAAACCGGAAGCCACTAACTAGAAATCAGAGCTGGGCAGTGGGCTGCACCCCAAGGCGAGCGAGCCCACTAGGGCTGCGCGCTAGCCTGGCAGAAGCACACCTTGCTACGCTCCCTGCCACCGTCAGTCTCGGGTTCCAGGCGTGGCGGGCGCGGCCGTTACCTGGCCGGTGTGCGTGATCTTCTCCCCGCTCGGCGACACTCGCACCCCGAAACCGCGAGCAGTCCTGGGGAGAACCAGCAGCCGGAGGAAGGTCAGCGCCGCCGCCATCTTGCCGGTGACCCTTGACCCCGCGCGTCGCACAGAGCGCCGACGCGTGCGCACGGCTGTGGGCGGGGCGGCGCTTTTGGGACTTTTTTCGTCCCGCGGTCGAGCGGATTCCACGGGCTGCGGCCGCGCGGTGTTCAAGGCTCCCTAAGGCGAGGAAGGCCGGGGAGGCGGGAACTGGAGATGCGCCATGTGCACTTTTACGGCGATGGAGAAATGCAAATTTTCGATATTTTTTTTTCCCCCCTTTCCCTTCTTCTCAATCCGCAGTGGTCCCAGCATCCGCAGGGGCAGAGCTAGCATACAAGACCCAACCTGAGAAGGAATAAGGCGGAAGAGGAGGGCGTGTTTCCCGGAAGTGTGCTCCTCGGTCTTCCGCTCCAGGGAGCGTGTGAACCCACGTGACCCTGCGCCATCTTTCTTCTTGTCAGCGGCGTCCCGCCCCACCGCGCAGACGCGGAAGCTTTCGGTGTCCGGTGCCCGAGGTCCAGCCGGGAGGAGTTCGCCGCCGCTGGCGTCCCTGCCCAGGTGAAGGTCTCGGGTTCCGCGGGCGGCAGGCAGAGGCGCGTGGCACAGCTGCTGGCGGGCGGGCGGGCGGGGTTCCTGGCCGGGCTGCGCCTCCGGGATCTGCGGCCAGGCCCGGGGCACGTGGGGACGCGGAGCCGAGAGTGCAAGCCGGACGAGTGTGCTCTGACCTCTAACGCCAAGTAACCTGGAAAAGGGAGGGCTCAGGGACAGTCAGACGCGCAGCACCCCGTGACCACGCTTCTCTCCCCATAGGTCTGGCCTCAGCATGGCCGCCCGGCTTGTACGGAGCGTTGTGACTTCGGTCGTGGACCCGCTCTTGCACCTGAGTCGCCTCGCGGTGAAGCCCCGGGCCTTCTCCTCGATCCTGCTGGGGACCCTTCCGAGCGCCAAACCCTGCGCGGAGGTGCGCCTGCTTCCCTGGGGCCGCCCCCTGCCGCACCTGCAGCCCTCGCAGGGCTTCAAGACCAAGGGTGTCATCAAGAGGCGCTGTAGGGACTGCTACATGGTGAAGAGGCGTGGGCGCTGGTTCGTCTACTGTAAGACCAACCCCAAGCATAAGCAGCGGCAAATGTAGCCCTTGCCTTCAAGCAGTGTCCATGGGAAATGCGTTTCACCTTATCAAAGAAAAAATGTACGCATCGTGTAAGATCTGTGGGCCTTAGGGCTTTGTTGAACCCGCTTTCCCCCACATCATAGCCCACTTAAATCTACTCAGACCAGAGCTGCAGATAGGGAAGGATTGTGACTGTCGCGGCCCTGTAACCCTGGCTGACCTGAAACTTGCAGAGAACCCCCTGCCTCTGCCTCCCTGGTCATCTATGCAGCCATTGCTGTAAGACGCTTACTCAGCGGGAAGGCTCCTGTGGGGAGCCCAACAATCTCAGTTTAAGAATAAACAGAGCGACTGTCCCAGCCTTTATTCAAGGAAAAACTTTACGTATAAATATCTCTTGAATGCCAATTAAAAGTGTTTGTCATGACTGTCCAAAAACTCTGGAATAGTAGTGAGTGCTTTCAAAAGGAGGTTAGTCCATTTTCAGCTGAAGAAAATAGCAAAGCACACTGGCTGTTTTCAAAAATTACATTTGTCAGTATTAAAAGGCAGGCCTGGGGTTTAAGCTCCTCCTGGTGTAGGTTTTTGGTGATGTGCCTTTTTGTGGTTTTAAATCTCATTAATCCAGTGAACTTCAGGCTCATCATCTAGAGTAGTCTATAGCATGATCCCTGGCTACAGCATATTTTATGGCCCTGTGACTGACACAGTGCTGTGGACCTGCCATCCCTTATAGGGAATGATATCTGGTACCTGCTGATACCCTAGATCATTTTCTTGGAGTGGTGATGAAAACATCAGAGATGTTTTCAGCGGATGGTTTCAGGAGGTGACCATTGCCTTTTCCTGGGGTCTCACAGTAGCTGTTGGGAAGTATAGACAGGGTTAGCTCTGATACTTGGTGAGAGTTGGGTTTGGGTAGGACTCTCCAGTCCAGGCTTTGATAAGAGGGGTCCTGGCAATAATGTACTTTTAAGGGAGACAGGGAAACCATGTTGCTGGATCTGCTGCATTTTGAAGAGCTTGTGCAAGCGTACATGTGGACATGAACTCTGAAAGAGAGTGTGGGGCACAGGAAGAACAGCTGGTGGTCATGAGGAAAACAGCACCTTAGTAGGAGAACAATCTGATAAAGACAATAGTATGAAGCAAGGTCTCGGGTTCATTAGCCATATGAGGTCGTGTGCCTGGTTTACAGGCCTGAACTCTACAGAAAGCTGCTGACAGGCCCAGAGAGCGGGAGGTGAGGAGCAGGAACCCACTTGGCCAGCAGAGGGGCGTGGCCCAGGGTGACTGGCCAGGCCTGGCCGTAAGCACCCTGCTCATTGTGGCCACTTCTGTGAGGCCACTGTAGTTGTGGTTCTTGGACTTGGGAGGCAGTGACGGGTAGTTGGACAGCTAGTACGGGAATCCCAACTCCACCATTTTCATGTGTGACATGCTGTTCTAAGCACCTCCATTCTCTGTCTACAAGATGGAAAATTATAAGCTTCAAAACTAATGTCAGAGTCAGACAAATGTGGCCTACAGTGGATACTTGGTGTGTGCCTGTCACTGTATTAGTAATACAGGACATTTGCCACCCTTTTATTTCCAGAACTCTCCAATTGAAGTTATTTTCAGTAGAAATAGTAAACTTCTGAATAGCCTAACTCATTGGCCTTAACCCCTGGCTACAGGCAGGGCCAGGACTGGGGTAGGATTTCTGTTTGTGTGAAGACACTCATGGGCAATTGGAAGAAGTGGGAAATGCCTGGCTCACGTTGTGGGTGTTTCTCGTGGTACACACCTTTGAGTCATTGGCCCTGTAGGGTGGTTTGATCTGGGCACTAGCTGTGGTCCTGCCTTCTGGAGATGGCACCACATATCAGTGACATTGGCTCTCGGAGGCTGTTCACAGTGAACAAGATTCAAGCTGCCCCACCAGCTTCCGGGGTAAGTGGGGGTGAGGGTAGACATAACTTCTTAGGACCCTACTTCTGGAATTCCTCTGCCACCTCAGCTTTGGCAGGCCAGAGAGACCCCAGAGTCCAGTCCACTGCTTGATTGGTCACTGACTGGATGGAGTCTGTGTGTCCTGCCCTAGCCACTAGGATCAAAGTCACACTGAACATTGACCTTGTAACTGAGGTCAGCAGGAGCACTTGCAGGTGACCACGCCAGGCCTTTGCATCCTGAGTACAGGCAGGACCATGCTACAGAGGTCTGATAGCGTCCTTCCTTTCATTGGTTGGTTAATTTTTACTTTTGTTGTGATGAAAATTTTAAGTCTTAAAATACTTTACTTTTCCTAAATTTAAAAATTTAAAACCTTAGCCAGGTGTGGTGGTGCCACTTTTAATCCCAGCACTCGGGGGCAGAGGCAGGCAGATGAGGCAGGCAAATCTCTGTGAGTTAAAGAGGCTAGACTGGTCTACAGAGTGAGTTCCAGAACAGCCAAGGCTACACAGAGAAACCCTGTCTTGAAAAACCTAAAATAAAGAGGCTCCAAAAACTTAAAGCCTTAACTTACTGAGCTGGTTTTTTGTTTTGTTTTGTTTTGTTTTGTTTTCTCCCAGAAAAAGCATTTAATTCTTTGAGTGAAGTGTATGGAAACATTAGTTACATTAGCTCCTTCCCTGGAACAGCTTCACAGTGTTCTGACTAGACCTTGTGGGGTCTAAAGGCCTAATGAAAATCTACAGACCAAAAGACTGTTTCCAGGCCTCTCCCTGCACTGGCTGCTGGACACTGGCCAGAGCAGCCCTCCCTCTGGCGTCTTCAGACAGGCAGGTTTTCACTAACTGAAGCCACCCATGCCCTCCAGTCAGATATGTTTCATGAGCACAGCTCCCAACTGGCCCCTCAGCATGTTTGCCTCTCTGTCATCTCAACAGGATGCTAGTGCCCTTGAGAGTTGACCACAGCCTGCAGGCCACCTGTGGCCCAAAAAGCTATGAATGAGACCTGATGCAAACTTCTAAACTTCTAGCATAATGGGATAACTTTTTTGTGACTCAGTTTCACTGTTTGAAGTGTGTACTTCTCTATGTTAAACGATACAGATCTGTGTTGTTGCAGCCCATGACTGTGGGTTGTATACATCTTACTTAGAGAGGGCCAAGAACCAAGGAACCTCCCCACATAGTGACAGAGATAAAGAAGGCTTTATGAAGCTGTGGAAGACAGCACCACTGTTGAGCCACCACCCACCATGGCAAATACTATTTTAAGGACCTTCTCTGAGTGGTCAGAATATTGTATTAGAAGAAAACAGAATGAATGGTCTGGGATATTCTGGGCTGCAGGATCCCAAGAGGAAGAGACAGCATCATCCATGTGAAAGCCATATACAGGCGAGGAGAAGCCGAGAGCTGCTACACCAGGACAGGAAGAGCACCAGGGTATCAAGGTCTGTATTGCCACAAATGCCACCAAGCTGAGCAGCTTCCAGGAATGATGAGAGAGCTAAAGAGTCGTGTAGAGGATGACAGGGAGGGGCCCGAGTGTGGGTGGGAATGAAGACTCAGGCAGGACTGACTTCAAGAACCTCGAATCACACATTACATGTTACACTGAGGTGCCAAGGGCTGGTCCCTGAAGGCACCAGGCTGAGTGTGACCTGAAGCCGAGCTCCTTCCACCCACATCCAGGACAAGACTCTTCTAGACACCCCACACCTACATGTTTAAATCAAGACTCCCTAAGGTGCAAGACCAGTTCACTGTGGCTTAAGGTCGAAACCCTCTCTTTGAAATACAACATAAGCTATATGGATTCTGGCGGGGAGGAACGTGTGCATGCTGATCCAGATGATTCCACCATTCTGTGGCTGTCCCCTTCTTGGACAGGCTCTAGAGGGGCTTGTCTTCTCTTTAAAGAGTTTCCAGCCACTATGGGTTGTTTGTGTGACTGTGTGAGACTTACCCAGACTTCCCAATCTTTACTCTTTTTTTTAATAAACCAGCATAAAGAAGAATTTATTTACATAATTCAGTGATCCATGAAGGTTACCATAACACCGAGGGACCACATTAGCCGCTTGAATGGAATTCATTAGAAATTAACTACCACTTAAATTAATTCTCCCACAATCACAAGGCTGTAATGGCAGGAGAAGGAGTCGTCCATCAGCGGGTGCTGACAGGGGACCTGTCACCACCATTATTTATAGGTGAGTGTGTTAGCCATGGAGCAGGCACCAAACACAAGCCTCTGGACTCAGAAAGGCCACTTCAAAGGGTCCCTGTATCCCCTTCTTGATAAGGAACCCAGCCTTACCAACCCTCAGGCTAGCAGCAGGAGAGAGGGAGCAACTGGTGAGTGGACACAGCCCAGAGGGACAAATCTTTGGTCAGAGACTATACTGTAAAGTACCCGTGCTTACACAGTACTGCTGACTGCCCTTTCGGGCCACTGAGGACCAGAGAGTCCAGAGCCCAGAATCAGATCAGTGACCCACAGCATCTTCTCAGGCTTCCCTGGGAAAGAGTCCAGACCTTTCCAAGGGAAGAGCTTGCTGGGATTCTACCAGGTCTTGTTTAAAAGAGCACAACATGTGTGTGTACATATGTCCAATAGGCCAATGTGGTGTGGTGTGTTTCACAAAAACAAAGGGTGTTCCTGTGTGTTTTGTCTGGTGTGTTTGTAAAGTGTACATGTATGAGGACACGTCTGCTTATGTCTGCGTGTGCATTATGTTTTTTGGAGGACTGTGCAAACTGTACACATACATGGTATATCTGTATATGGTTGCATTAATGTGGGTGTACATTGTCAGTGTGTGCTCACCTGTGGATTGTGCAGGTTTGTTTGCTTATGTATGGTGGGTGTTCACATGCATGTTTGTATGCTTGCATGAGTGTACACATGTATGTGTGTACAGGCAAGTGCACTGGCAAATACCCCACCCAGAACACAGAAGAGGCCTTGGATCCTGATCAATGTCTGGGTCACAATTTATTTTTGAAAAGTAGGCGTGATAGGAAGGAGTTCCTTAGAGCCAAGTTATTACTCATGAGATCTTAGGCTCAGCAGTCTCAGGACAGAGGAGAGTCCCCTACTTGCTGAGACAAGAACCCATGTCAGGCAAAGGGCCTTTCTAAACACTTGCCTGGGAAGCTAAGGATGTTTAGCTTTGTCTGGGATGGAATTGATGGATGGGCAGGGAGGAGTGCCCAGGAGTACGTGGCTTGAGGACACGTGAAAGAAGAAAGCAGCGTGGAGAATACCCCACTTAGAGCCTGCATGTGCCCGCTCAGCATCTTAGTCCTGTGTGTATTGATGCTGACATACACCCCTGGCTGTGGTGCAGCCAGACAAGTTTCTCTTCAACAGAAGGCACAGGGATTCACATCGGTCCAGTTCCTTTCACTTTGAGAGTACTCTTCTTCCCATAGCCCTTATGGAGGTGTTTCTGTAGTCCTCTTATCCAGCCACAGAGTCAGGAAAGATGAGCCACTTCTCGTACGTAGCTCGGCAAGTGGGCAGATGCAGTGACATGTGCCATGTCCCCATAGTGATTCTCAGGCCTGACTTCAGGGGCTTGCTCCACTGGGGAGGCTGTGGACGGACATTGGCGGGCAGCCCATCCCCGGGAAGAGCAAGCCTCACTGGGACCCCACAAGCTCTCTGCCCTCTGAGGTTTTTTTATGAGACACTGGGCTCAGGCCAGGAGCATAGGATAAAGAGCAGAACTCCACAGAGTCCCACCCTGCCTGGGCCTGGATGAGTCTGGTTGCAGCCACTGTGCATATGCCCTGTGATTTTTCGGGAAGGCACATCTGAGAAGATGACATCACAGAAGGATTCTGGAGGGCCAGAGTGGCACATTAGTTCCTCATTGCTCTAACAAACACCTGATAAAAGCAACTTATGGAATAGGCTTAACTTGAGCTCATAGTTTGAAGGGACACAATCTGCCATGATAAGGAAGCCATGGGAGAGGCAGAGTGAAGCAGCTGGTCGTCCTTCACCCGCAGTTAGGAAGCGGAAGGAGGTGATCGAAGGAGGTCAGCTCAGTCTCTTATTCGCTGCCTCTGCTCTGATGAGCATCCCGGTCCCAGGTGCTTAACGCCTGGGCCAGGGTGAGATGGGAAGAGAAGGGACTTTCTGAAAATGTCTTTCCCCCTGCAGATGAAAGAGAAAGCTGAGAAGGTGACATGTCACCTACTTGTCTTTCCAGAGGGATCCTGAAACAGCCAGGTACCAATGGAAAGTCGTCAAGAAGGCAGCCTCCAGTGAGCAAAGCCTGCTGCTGCCTTCTGACACACACAGGGCCTCCAGAGGCACCCCAAGCCACCTCAAATTGGAGCAGGGTAGCACCTGTGTCCCCTTGGAGCGTCCTGACACAAAGAGGATGCCTCGTTTGCTTAGGACTATGTAAAGTTCTCTTGGGACTAAAGACAGTGTATTTCCTTCCTTTTGTTCCCAGGTCAATGGTGACTGGCCACGGAGTGGGTAGGGGGAAGTGCTGGAGAGTCACATCTTGGCTGTATCAAATGGTCATGCAGTGTGTTTGTGAGAGGGAGGGGAGAGGAAACGGGAATAAAATAAGGTTAGAAAGACAGAGGCAGGCAAATGGAAGAGATGCCATCCCTGCAGGAATCACTTGTGACCCAGGGGACACTGGTGACTAAGGGAAGGGAAGAGGAAGGAAAAGGACTGAAGGCAGAAGCTTAGGTTCCTGTGGGGAGATGTGGTTCACATCTTCAGCTCCCTCCCTGTTGATCCTGGCATTTTAAAAAACCCACAAAGGACCTGTGTTCACCACAGGAGCAAAGAAAGGTCAAGCACCAGCACCCACAGCCTGAGAGTCCCATAGAGAGAGAGAAGACTAGCTGCACAGAGGAGGCTCCCATTGGTTCCTGTGAAGGCCTTTGTGTGCCTCAGCCCTGCATCAAGCCTGAAAGATCAGGTGCACATGTCCCCTTCCAGATCAGTCTGGAGTGGCTGGAGTCTGGAGAACATGCCAGATACTGCGCTTGGCCCTGCTAGACCCAGGTGGGCAAGGGACATCTGGATCTCAGTCTGCAGCTATGTAGTTTTGTTAGGGCAACTTGGTGCTTAGCTATTCTGATTCTCAGCTCCAGTGTCTGTGAAGAAGAGACACAGCCCTAGGGACCACGGCAGAAACTTGTGGAATGTCAAATTGAAGTTTAGCTGCTTCTTCCCAAAGCGTCAGTTAGCCCTGGACAGGCTTCCCTCCTCACCAGGGTGCCAGCATCAAAGCCTTCCATTATGGAAACCGCCAAGGTGATCATTCCTGGGATGCAGATCTGTGGATGAGCACTGGCCTAACCTGCAGGAGAGCCTGGGTCCATCTCAGCACCTCCTCTGCCAAAAAGTAGAGTGCCCTCTGTGGCCAGGGCTGCAGCCCCTGACTTTAGCTGCATGCGATTCTGGTTCATTTGTCAAGGAGAACATTTGTCATTTGCACATCTCCAGAGGACTCTGCGGCCTGGCCAGGCCCTTCACACTGAGGGAGAAGCATATGCACTCAGTGCTCTCTGATGGGGTCCTCTAGAAACCAGTGGCCCTGCTTTCCTGTGGGCTCTGCACTCATGCTGACTGAGAGGTTTGATAACACTGACCCAGGATGCCAGCATGGAGGGAGACTGCCCATGCCTACCTTGCTGAGTTTCACTCCTGGTTATGGGGCTTGTGGAACTGGCTGCTGCTGGCTCCCTCAAGCACCTGTCCACCCATGGCTCTGGACCCAGGACCTTCACAAGTAGGCAGCGTCCTGACTTCTGCTGGTTCTGATTAACCCGCAGGACGTGTTCCCCTAATGCAGCACAGCAGCGCTGTTTTTTCACCCCCTAACTCCACCAGCTGGAAAACAGCACATAGCCTGAGGCGGCTGGAATAATGGTGGTGTCGAGTGCTAAGAAACACATTTGTTTTGAGTCCTCTAAGGACAAATGATAGACATGTAAAAATGTTTTCCTGCCTTTCTTGCAGGGGAATACTTAGTTTAGAATTAACTTCTGTCAGGAAAAACACGATTTCCCGCACCCACTCTCTATGACTTTTCGCTGTTTCTATTTTACAGGGAAAAATACCACAGTGTGTTTGACACGTATGATTACAAGTTTACAGAATCTGGTTACGTTTCTGCTGCTATTACAGCTTCTCTTTAGGAAAAGCTACTCATTAGAACCAAACAGAAGCCTTCTTGTACAAAAAACAAATAAACACAGAAAATTGGTTATTCCCTGCTGATCCAGCCTAATTCCTGGGGGAAACAGCTAACCACAGAGCTCCGAGGACCAGGTTGGGGTTAGGGACATGCTTCCTTCCTTGTGGGAGAGGCACATGTGACAGACAGGCATGCCCATGGTCACACACACCATTCACTCCAGGGACAAAGGGTCTGCTTGGTACAGACACGGGGCAGATGCTTGTGTAACACAGCTAGTGCTGACCTGTGACGTGTGGTCACTGTGCCTGTGGTCCACTAGGCAGATGTTCTTTCTGCCCTGTTTTCCAGCCCATTCACCTTCTCACAATTTTTTGCCGGAGTCTCCAAAGGGGCATGGACACCAGATGCTTGGTTTCCTAGCTAATAGACAATTGCCTCAGGTCCCCACCTTAGCAGTGTGCATAGTTGCCCTTACTTGGGAGAGGAGAGGAGCAAGGGCTTTTAAACAAGAAACCCCCTCTTCTGTTGCCCAGGAACAGGGAACCTAGATGTTAGCTAGATCCCTGGTACTCACGGCCTAGCAGAGAGGCCTCCCGCAGCCCCCTAGAGTCCCTGCCATGGTCATTGTTACTGTCTCTTGTGTGGCCTGTGAGGCCTGCCACACTCCAGCCTGGCCGCTTCAACAGCCAACACCCAGTTTCCCATAGCCATGAGGATCTGTGACCCAGTGTTGGCTTTTCTTGAGTTCTCACTGGGGTCATCCTTCTGTGTACGTGTGTTCTAATGGCTCTTCCTGTGTCCAACACCACACCCACTCGGTTACATCAGGATCCACTCTTAAGACCTCATTCCAATCAACACCTCCCTACAGACTCCACCTCCAGGTGCAGTCTGAGTGTGACAGAGAAACAGGCTGAAGTGAGCCATTACAATTAACATTTGAAAGTTGGCTGCAGAGAGACTGGCAGCCCTTAGCCTTCATGGGCCTCATTCAACCAAGGGAATATGCTTTTAAAAAATAGTCCACACTGTATGAAACCGGGAGGGGCGGATTCTATGCAGAGAAGCCAAAAATGGCCCCATAGTCCTTGTTCTTCCTATTTTCCCTCTTGGTGCCAGGCCACAGACCTGGACTGGCACACCTCCAACTTCGTCTGTGTTTCTCCTGTAATAAACTATCTCCTGTTCTGTAATTATCCATATGACCCTACAATTCATTGCAAAGAGGCACAAGAACCTGCAGACTCCAGCAGCTGCATCATGGCTCAGCCAGCCAGAAGATAAAGATAATCTCAGATGCTTCTGAACTTTCTTCTCTCTTAACAAGGGCACTATTATTCCCTCTTCTTCAAACACTTAGAAATTAGTGCTTAGGTTTCTACCAGTAGATTAATCGTTTCTTAGGGAAACAGGATTTGAGTTCTCTTTCCTTTCCTCTCCCTGCCTCTCAGCACCCTGTAGCTGGGGGCCCAAGAATGCACCTAGACCTTCTGAGGCACCCATGCATTGGTAGCAGCTGTTAATTCCAGAGTTGAGATTGGGAGACAGCTGCTACGTGACTGTGCACATTTAGTCTGAGAAGCACATATTGCGTGGGGCAGCATGCCCTCATGGTGGGCCATGTTATGGTGGAGCTACCCTAGCCACAGGTGGACTTTGCCACCACTTTTATTAGTGATGTTACTAAGATGGTGGTGATCACATGACTAGCTGGCATGGCAGTACCACCCACACAAGCTGCCTAAGCTGTCAATGCTGAGTCCCCAGGGGATCACCTCACTTTAGAATTTGCCTTGCCCGTGGCATTGTTATACAACCCAGCCTTCTCTCTGTCTCTCTTTCTTTTCTTTTTTGCTTACACCTTCCCAGATGCCTACCAAGTCCATGGAAATAAGGGATCCAATCAGACAAGACTCCAACATGGACTTTATGGCTGCTATTTCCTCCATGGAAATAAGGGATCCAATCAGACAAGACTCCAACATGGACTTTATGGCTGCTATTTCCTACTCCCTCTTCACCTGAGATAACTTCCCTGGAGACCCACATGTCCCTGTCTGAAGATTTCTTGGCAAAAAGGGAAGACTGAGTTAAATTTGGACTTTGTTCTCTGCAGGATGTCCCTGCCCACAGGTTTGAAGCTGATACTGTCCCATGGTGCTCCTTATGCTTCTTTTTGCTACAGGGACAATCCCTAGTAGGGACAAGAGTTTGATGTCTGGGGTCCTACACCAATGAACCCAAAGATTACAGGGATAAGCAGTACATCATAGAAGTCTTTTAAAAAAAAAAACAGACAGTGTTGTCTGGTTCCTCTGCATGAAGGCTAAATTCCCCTTCCTAAAAGCAGAATCAAGTCAAGCTAAAGACAACAGGTTTTTTCCCTTCTCAGGACTCCTAATGAATTGAAGTCCATGTTTTAGTCCTCACTGCTCTCAGTTCCTTGCTGTTCATTTACTGTAGACAGCCCTGTCCCCCATGGGCACAAAGATAACTCCCCAGGGCTTAAAGTGTGTTCTTTTAGCATTAGATCCAAAGGAAGAAGAATCTACCCACTTTCACTTTTAAACTGAGTGGCTATTTTAAACAGAAATTGGCCAAAGCTATTTGTGTGAGTAAATAGTCTCTTGTCTAAAATGGACAGCCTCACAGTTCAAGGATTGCATTTTAGTTATTATCATCATAAATAGATGATAGATAGATAGATAGATAAGGATCTTATTAGAATAGCTTGACATGGTGGCTCACACCTTTAATCCCAACACTTGAGAGGCAGAAGCAAGGAGAACTTTGTGAGTTCCAGGCCAGCCTTGTCTACATAATAAAGAGATCCTGTCTCAGGGTAGAGGGTGGGAGGGCGGGACTGGGAGGGGTGAAAAGAGGGCACTGTGATGGAGATGTAACCTGAAGTAATAAATAAACATAAAAGAAAAAAGAAAAAAAAAAAGAGCTAAACTCTGCTCCCTAAGAAAAAAAAAAAAAAAAACTTCATAGACTTTATTCCACTGAGGGGAAGGAAATACCCCAGAGGTTCTCCTAGCAGGGATTGTACACAATGTTCCATAGACTTTATTCCACTGAGGGGAAGGAAATGCCCCAGAGGTTCTCCTAGCAGGGATTGTACACAATGCTCCTGGATTTAATCCCAGGGTTGGGTGGGCACGTGTGGCAGTTGTTTAAACCCCAGCTAAGGGAAGAGTAAACCCAAGAGCATTTGGATCACAAACTGATATACCTAATCCTTTTGTGGCTGTACTCAGTGATTGTCTAAGAATGCCTGAGGGTAGAAACTGAAGACAGGAAGGGTAGTGCTCTAGTGACTACAAAGAAAACAACAGAAGGACACTAAGTCCAAAGCACCCTGTTATCCAGGCATGGTCATGTGCACAGCAGTCCTCTAAGGAAAGGGCCTGGGCCCTCAGAAACAATTAGAGTCTACCTCCCTTTTCAGTCACAGACCTTCTATAATACAAAGAGCTAGAATGCTTCTTTGGGGACCCCCAAAACAGCACTGTGCAAGTAGACTGGAAGTGCCTACCTGTCTCCTGTCTTGATTATCACTTACCTCGTGGGGACATTTAGAGACTCCAGTTTGATGGGGTGATGTTATGCATTCTAATTGTTAATTAATTGGTCCTGCTTGCTGTCTGTTACTGTGTTTTCTAATCATTGTCTCTGATTGGTTGACTAAAAGCTGAGGCCTGAGATTGGACAAAGACCGAGGTAGGCAGGACTAAGGTATGTGGGCTTCTGAAGCAGAGAGGTTCAGGGTAGAGAAGCCTCCAAGAGAAGAAACAAAGAGCAGGAAGGAGTACACATGCCATGAGTTAGAGAAAAGAACCTCATTCTACATGACCTGGAACACTGGCATAGCATGAAGAAAAACAGCCAAGGGATGTATGTATATTATACGGGGCTGTATTCAGAAATAGAATTAAGAGCTAGCTTAGATGGGTCAAGAGTGCTCAATTCAGGTCAAGGCTTATTAAAATCCAAGTGGTGTCTGTGTGCTCATTTATAATGGTGGGTTAATCCTTAACAGCCACCAACCAATTAACAATAATATAAATACTGTTAAACAATTTAATTAATTATTTCTATACCAGTTCTATCCCCTTGTTTTACAACAGGCTCTTGACTTCCTGGTATTTTCCCAAATGGATAATTTTTTTTCCATGCCAAACCTACTGATCTTATTTTCTTCTTATTGTTAAAGACTATTCTTAATATTTACTAACCCAATAACTATGTTAACCCAAGAAGTTTCAATAGAACAGGAACTTCAGTCTCCATCGACTCAACTGTTAAACACTACCTTCTCCATGCCAAGCAACCATGACCTGAAGAACCCACCCCTGGCATGGTCATCTTACAAGACTGATGATGCTGATGATGTTCAAGACAAACACACAGTAGCCTTACAGACCTCCCAAGAGCTACCTCATTCCCTCCAAGGACTGAGATAGGAACTTTTTACCTCTTGACATAGTTGTGTGTTGACTGTTCACATGTGTTTCTACATAATTGTTTTTATGGCATTCCATGTTGGGACACCATGGAGGAGAATTCAGTCTTCCTATATAATTCACCCAAAACACCCAAATAACAAACCAGCAGCCACTTAAATCTTTTCATTCATTTTTTTTTTTCTGTGCATTGAAATCATTATTTTTTATGCTTTGACCTGCATACCTGGAAAGTGTGTGTGGTGTGAATGAGCCTTGAGTATATATTTATAAGTATGCACTTATAAACCATTTGCCTTCTTAAAGCCCATTAGCACAGGATCTCTGGCTCTGTTAAATGTTTCATAAAATCTTAAAATTCTTACATAGAACAACATTCATTGGCATCATAAGATAAACATTTTGTTAGGTTATAAAATTTAACCTTGAATGTAGACATTTTCATAATGGATCCCACCCCCCCCCCTTAAAAAAGCTTTTTAAAATTATTAATTTTATTTCATTTGTCTGATAGTCATGGACAATAAAAACTAAAAAAGACATTAAAATGCTTTATGTTGGTTGGGATGTCTGTGGATGATTACACTAAAAGTCCTCATGGGACTAATTGCTATGGATTTCTTTTTCAGGAATGTTCTTTTTTTTTTTTTTTCTTCAAGTTACATCTCAATCGCAATCCCCTCCGTACTCCCCTCTGGTCCCACCCTCCCACCCTCTTTCTCCTTAACCCCCCCCCCATCTACTTCCTTTTTTTTAAAGTTTAAGGTATATCTTTTTCCCCCCAACAGCTCCCCGTTTCAGTCCAACAAGTGGTTCTTTCTCTTATAACATTAAATACAATACAAAACAACAGAAATAATTAGGCCACAATTATGAGGGTTATATGGCTTAGCATACATTCCCAATCTCCAGTCCATATGTATTTGGCACCTGACTTTAACATTCTACTATCTAACCATCTCCATGAGTTTAAAGTTCTACATCCAACTCAGCTTTCATACTAACTTGCCTCACAATTTTAAAAACATCTTCTTAGATCCAGAACACCCTCTTGATTCCTAAACAACTCAAAATTTAACTATGAGACTCTAGCTATCTATTCTTCAACCACCTCAGAGACCTGAGAGGGATAAATACATCTGATTATATAGGAAGTGCAGGGCCTGAAGCTTCCAAAACTAAAAAATGACATACCAGTGGCTGCCTGGACAGTTCCCAATTTCTCTCCATACATTACAGCATCAATCTTCAGCCGTTTGGCCCCGTTTCTCTGACAGACACTGATTGTAGAGCAGGGGTTATGAAGGACTTGCCTGCTCTGCCAAGACAGGGTGGGCAAGACTTCATTTGTCTGATAGTCATGGACAATAAAAACTAAAAAAAGACATTAAAATGTTTTATGTTGGTTGGGATGTCTGTGAATGATTACATTATAAGTCCTCGTGGGACTAATTGCTTTGGATTTCTTTTTCAGGAATGTTCTTAATGTGCAATGTTAAATGTAGGATGCTTACTAAGGCTGCACTGTGTATAAAAAATGATGTATATTTGTCAAATATCTCTATGTCAAATTTCCTTTTCATGATGAGGATTACAAAAGATTCAATATCAACAAGCAGTAACATTAAAAATCCAAGTAAGCAACAAAAACAACTATTATTAAACATTGTGATAATAGTAACAGCCAATATCTTATATTTCTGGGTAAATCTTAACTTAAAACATTAAGAAATAAAAACTATTATCTGTCTACTGTGCTCTCCTTTCAAGTTTTTCAAGATTCTTGTCTTGTCCAATTCCAACCAGCCCAGGAGAAGTCATATAAAAACAGAGCTGACAGTGCCTAGTCACTAGTCCTTGTAGGATTAAAAATTGCTAATGCTATTAAGATTTTATCTGATCAACAGTCTAACTTAAAACTGATAAGTGATGCCAAGTATTGGTATTTTTAATCTACTTTTATATATGTATCTATTTAGTGTATACATATACTTGTGTTTTTATGTTTATATGGTGCCAAATTTTGCTTTTATATAAATGATCATATTAGACAAAACTGCCAGGTTACCCCCAAATTCTCATTGGTTTATGTCTAATTAAAGTTTTTTTAAAGTTATATAAGCAGTTTCAGTCATTATTTGTTTAATCGTTGCCTCAGTTCTGACTCTATAACTAATATTTAAAAATCCCTATTACTTGAAAAAAATAAACTGACTTTAGGATTTGGTGAGTTCTACTCCAAGGCAAAAGCGTCACCATGGAGAGGGACCCTCACTTGGGCTCTGCTGTTCGTAGTGTCTAAAATCAGGACATTGACTTAGCCCTCTGCCTTCTCCTTTCCTTACATAATTAACATGCTCGAAAAGAAAGCTGTTATGTGTTGTCACCATAATTGCTTGTGGGTTCTATTACGTGTGTCAAGAGCCACAAGTTGGTTTATTAAGCTGCTTCTGGGAGCATTGCTTGTCTTTGAACACTGGTATAAGTGT
Organism: Lophiomys imhausi; assembly: GCA_907164525.1. Taxonomy (NCBI): domain Eukaryota; kingdom Metazoa; phylum Chordata; class Mammalia; order Rodentia; family Muridae; genus Lophiomys; species Lophiomys imhausi. The sequence goes on along the minus strand of CAJQZJ010032670.1, from coordinate 1,149,398 downwards.
CCTTCTGTGTGCTCAGTAACCGGCCAAGGCTGCGGGCACAGGGACTAGGAGGGCTGTTGTTTGGGCTCTTACCCCCGAGGTGAACCAGGTGCCAGGGAACTTGCCAAGAATCTCTCAGATGGCCCTGCACCTCTGTGTGGGTCACCCGTGCTCTGAATCAGAGAAGCTAAGTAGACCCAGACAGTAGACACTAGCCAGTGAAAATTCAGCCAAAAGGAGAGTCAACACACAAACGGACATGTTCCCTACGCTTCATCAAGAAGCAGCCTGGCTAGCCAGACCCTGACTCATCCCAGCAACCGGCACAAGCAAAGCAAAGACTGAAGGAGCCATGGCTCCTCCCAATTCCAGGCAACCCCTGAGGACCATACCTTCAACAGTTCTTAACAGGAAAAAAAAAAAGATTGGTATTTTGGTTATCTACGTGGTCTTTAAACACCCAGCAGTAAAGTACAGGCATAACACAAAACAAAAACTAAACTAAACTTGAAAAAGACAACAATTTAGGACTCGTTAAATCCTGTGTATGGGCTACTAGCATGCAAGACAGGACAATCACAACCACTCCATCTATAATACAAGATAGAATCTTTTTATTAATCTTTAAATTTTAATCTTATGTATATAAGGTGTTTTGCCTACATGTATGGCTGTGCACCCTGTGAGAGCAATGCCCTTGCAGGCCAGAGGAGGGTGTCAGATCTCTGGAAGTGGATGATTACAGGTGATTATGAGCTGCCATGTATGTGCTGGGAATTGAACCTTGGTCCTCTGGAAGTGCTCTAACCACTGAACCATCTCTCTAGCCACCCCTCAAGAAAGGCTCTATTTATATAAATCTATTGATATAGATTTATCTAAATCAGTAACAGTAATCTTACTTAGTCCTCTGTTTTTATCATTATTGTTTTTAATCCATGCCCCACACCCACACCAGTGTGGAATCAGTTAAAGGAAAGACTGACTATCACCCTTATGCTCCCCGAAGAGGCTTTTGGACTACAGCTCTCAAGGGGAAATTAGGGCCTGAGAATAGGGACTGAAATGAAATAAGATTAATATATGGAAGGTGGCAACCTCAGGAGAGTAGGCAGCCCTTAGCCTATCTGGGCTTCACTCAACCAGGAAGCATGGTGGAAAAGCCCACCTTAGACAAAACTGGGAGAAATGGATACTATCTATGTAGCATGATGGACGGTTTGGATAATGGGAGCAACAGCTTTGAGATGAGTTTAAGAGGACACCACTCAGTCCATAGGTTCATCCTTCCCATGTTAAGTGGTCTCTTGGCCATGCAAGATGTAAGTATGACAGATGTCTAGAGGAGGACAGATGAAATTTTCTCACCTAGACTGGCAATGCCTCCTCCAAGAGCCAAAAACCGTCTAACAAAAATCCCAACACCGGGCATAAGAAGGGTACTTTTGAATTGTCGCCCAGAGTTCAATCCCAACACCAGGCATAGGAAGCGTACTTTTGAATTGTTGGTCAGGGTCAATCCCAACACCAGGCACAGGAAGCGAACTTTTGAATTGTTGGTCGGGGTTCTCTGAGAACCCCCTAAAACCTCATAGGCTGCTGCTCTTTTCTTTGGTTGCCCCCCCCCGCCCCGAGGTAGAAAGTGAGACCCTGTCGCTGGAGACACCATGCACTTCAGACACAGAACTCAGAGCACCTGCACTGTATCTGACCTGAAAGCTTCCTTTCTGAGGACTAGACTCCATGGTACCAGAAAGCACCATCCCAGCTTGCAAAGGAAGGCAGCAACCAACAGTCCTGCCCAGCTATGACACCCATGTGTCACAATAACGACCATCATGGCATGATAACCCAGGGGATGCGGTGAGGCACCCCAGCCTGACGGTGACCAACAGCTCTCTAACTGGACTTAACACCCATTCAACCAGAGAGAAACCATGCCTTGTACAGGAAACCTAGCCAACTACCCAGGGCTACTGAAGTCATGGAACCTACTCTCACCACTGTAGTGGTTACTTTAATGTCCACTTGGCACAGGCTCGAGTCATCAGAAAGGAGGAGAGAAAATGCCTCCATAAGATCCAGCTGTAGGCAAGACTATAGAGCATTTTCTTAGTGTATTGGGGAGGGCTCAGTGCATTGTGGGTAGTGCTATCCCTGGGCTGGTGGTCCTGGGTTCTATAAAAAAGCAGGCCGAGCAAGCCACGGGGATCAAGCCAGTAAGCAGCACCCTCCATGGCCTCTGCATCAGCTCCTGCCCCCAGGTTCCTGCCCTGATTGAGTTCCTGCTCTCACTGTTTTTGATAATGAACTGTTATATGAGTGACATAAGTCCTTTCCTACCTAAGTTGCTTTGGTCACAAGCCAGGCCTCTACTGTCCACATTTCTCTCAGCATTCTTGTCTCCCAAGCTCACCCCAGAGCATCCCTTTAAGCTCTGCTTCCAGCATGCTAGTTCTTTTCCAGCCCAGAATATCAAACTCTCCCACATTTCAGCCACTAAACTGATCCAGAGGCTTAAGAACCACATGTTGGGTTTCTATCATAGTTTGTATTCCTGCCATTGTGATAAATACAATAGCAAGACAAACTCATGGGGAAAAGGGTTTCAGCCCACAGTTCAAAGTTATAGTCATCACAGTGAGGGAATCAAGGCAGCTGGAGCTCAAGGCAGCTGACCACATTACATTCTTGTTTAGAAGAGAATGTCACGTGCACACATTCTTCTTTTCACACAGTCAAGGATTTCCTGCCTAGGAAATCAGCCTAGCCATAATTAACGTATGTATTTCCCCTACAACAGACAGAGGACTGTTTACATTTTCTATCTTTTCCTGAGTTAATTTTGATAACTTTTGGCTTTTAAGAAACATGATGGAGCTGGAGAGACAGCTCAGCGGTTAAGAGCACTGGCTGCTCTTCCAAATGACCCGGGTTCAAATCCCAACACCCACGTGGCAGTTCACAGCTGTCTGTAATTGCCAGGTGTGGTGTCGCACACCTTGAATCCCAGCACTACGGAGGCGGGGGCAGGCAGGCAGACATCTGTGAGTTCAAGGTTAGCCTGGTCTACAAACAGTCCAGGACAGCCATAGATACACATATCAAGAAACCCTGTCTCAAAAAAAAAAAACCATAAAAAAAAAACAGGAAGGAAGGAACCTGTCTCAAAAAAAACAAAAACAAAAACAAAAAGAAAAGGAAGGAAGGAGAGAAAGGCAATGTCTACTCCCCCGCCCACACACACACACTTGTCAAAGGTGACAGCATGCTCAGAACATCTGCCCTGCTGGCATGGGCAGGACTGGTCAGCATTGCCCGGATCACAACAGAGTTGAGGTGGGCTGTGTTTGTCTTCAGTGTTGGTATGGGTCTTTCAGTTTACTGATCTTACAAAGAATTCTCTGCTGTTCTACATTTCATTAACTTCCCGGCTATTTTTTATTATTTATTTTCTCTTTCTTCTCTATTATTTTTAAATTTAAAAATATTTTTGTGTGAGTGTGGTATATGTGCACATGTATGTGAGCATATGCCTTAGCACGTGTGGGAAGGCCAGTTGGGGACATCAGTATCCTGCCCTACTATGCTCAGCCTTATTCCTGAGACAGGGTCTCTCACTGAGCTTGAGGCTGGGCCAGTAGCCAGAAGCTTCCCACAGCTCTAGTGGTTATGGGTACCCACAAAACCACATTGCATTACACTTTCTTTTCTTTCAAATGTTTTGTTTTGGTCATTGTATTGAGACCCTGTGTAGTAGATCACTTTTTATTTTGTTTTAAGTCACTTTTATGGTTCTTAACCTCTACCTCCCTTCCAACCCTTATTCCTTTCATCCCCCAACACTAGGTAGGATAGAAAGAATGTTTGAGGGAAAAGGGACATAGGTTTCTTTTAACTACTTCTTGCTGATTAAGGTCATGGGTTCTTTGGGTGCAATACAAAACTCAGTCGTCAGGGTATCCAGCAAACCAGCACAGCATCAGGATGAACCAGCAACAGTGCTGGGGAGCACCAGCCGGGAGAGCAGAAACCTCTCCCTCCTTCAGAGCCCCCCAATTCTTCTCTGGGCTCTGGCATTTATACCCCTCCCCAGAGTCCTCAGACTCAAGCTTTCTCCAGCTGGCTAAACCACGCCCCTCCTAGGACACAGAGACAATCATAGTTAACAGCTGTGCACAAACTGAAGCACACCTGGGAGTATAATGAAAACATTCTCACAACATAACTGGGCTTTTTAAGAAACACAAACTCTTACTACAGCCCTGTCTGATTGTGAAGCTTTGTGTCATCTAGAACTTGCTGTGCAGTCCAGGCTGACTTGGAACTTAGAGCAATCTTGTGACATCACCATGCTGTTGAGGGGTTTGAGGCTGGCTTTCTCATGCTGCTTCTTCCTTCTACACGAATTTGTGCAGTTGGGCGCTGTTTTATGTTCAGATTTCTCTGTGCTTCATTTTCTAACCTTGTGCTGGCTGATTTAGGGAAAGATCTGCTGTTCGTGGCTCACGACAGTAGCTTGGTCAGCTTGGCCAGGTCCAGTCTGACTCTTTAGTCCTGTACATGTCTTGGGGGTCAATGGAAACCCCCAGTTCTCTCTTTGGAGAATAACCATGACATGGACCTACATTCCCCTATGTTTGATAGTCAAGTGTGCTCCAGTCCTGCTGCAGCTATTGTTCTGATGGGTGCTTTGGACAAGGTTCTGCCTGAGGCAGGAGGTTAGGCAGGCTGTGTTCACGGGGCATTGCTCCAGCAGAAGCTACACTAGTTCCTACAGGGTAATTTTCCTCAGGACTCTCTGTCCATCCTCCACCTCCTGACCCAGCCTCTGGTCTCACTATTAACCCCAGAGCTCAAACACTGAAGCATGATGGGAACAAGAGCCCCTGTGGTACAAACCTTCAGGTCCCTGGCTGCCCTCTGCCTTCCTGGTTTCACTGGCTCCGGAACCAAACTGAGGTTGTGGCTGTGAACTCCAGGAGACTTTGAATCTTGCTTCCTGCGGTAGCTATTTTCCTTGTTTCTTTACTCAAACACAGGATAAGAACCAATGTCTGTCAGAGAAACGGGGCCAAATGACTGAAGATCGATGCTGTAATGTATGGAGAGAAAATGGGAACTGTCCAGGCAGCCACTGGTATGTCATTTCTTAGTTTGGGAAGCTGTAGACCCTGTACTTCCTATAAAATCAGATATATTTATCCCTCTCAGGTCTCTGAGGTGGTTGAAGAACAGATAGCTAGAGTCTCATAATTAAATTTTGAGTTGTTTAGGAGTCAAGAGAGTGTTATAGATCTAAGAAGATACTTTTAAAATTTTGTTGCAAGTTAGTATGAATGTTGAGTCAGATATAGAACTTTAAACTCATGGAGATGATTAGATAGTAGAATGTTAAAGTCAGGTACCAAATACATATGGACTGGTCATTGGGAATGTATGCTAAGCCATATAACCCTCACAACTGTGGCCTAATTACCTCTGTTGTACTATATTGTATTTATTATTATAAGAGAAAGAGCCATTTGTTGGACTGAAAGGGGAAACTGTAGGGGGAAATAAGATATACCTTAAACTTAAAAGAAAAAAAAAAGGGAAGAGGATGGGGGGTAGACGGTGGGAGGGTGGGACTGGAGGGGGAATAGGGAGGGGACTGCGATTGAGATGTAACTTGAAGAAATAAAAAAAATAAAGAAAAAAAAAAGAACCAATGTAAAGGAAGAAGTGTTTATCCTGGCTTGCAGTTCAAGGGGATCATTCCATCATGGCAAGGAAGACATGACAGGAAGGCACAAGGTGACTCATCACATTGCCTCCACAGCCAAAAAGAACAGGAAGTGGGGGCTGGGCTGTAAAACCTCAAGGTTCATTCCCAGCGACCCACTTCCTGTAGAAGGCTCCACCTCCTGAAGGTTCCAAACACTACAACCAGCTGGGGTGCAAGTGCTCACATACATGAGCCTGTGGAAACCGTCCCCCACTTAAACCACGCGCTTCCTGTTCTTCAGTCGGGATGGTTGGGACGCTCAGTGGTTACAGCAGGTGGTCTCATCGCTCAGGATGAGCCCAGCCCAGACCCCGGTTACTGCTGGGGTGTTCACATCGGCCGGTGGGTTCTTCAGACACTGGAAAGCATGTGCTGGATCCCTTGTCAGAGCAGTCACTTCACTGAGGCCTGAGCAACCGCAAAGGGGTAGTAACCACACACACATGCACACGCACACGTAAACATGCACATATCCCTCACCCCTCACCCCAGTCCTAGGCAGTGTCCATGTCTGCGTCAGTTCTACTTCGTGCCAGTGCCGTGCCCTTCTGAGTCTACCCAGGATTACCCAAGGCTGAACCATGGGCTGAGCGCCATCAACCTAGTTTCCCATGAGCAGCAACTGCCCCACGCTCCTAGGCATCTGTGGATAGCCAGGCGCTCTGGTCCTTGGATGCACCTGAGCTGAGCAGGCCCTGAGCCCAGGGCAGAGACCGTTGTTCTCAGTGGACATTGCAGCCCTGACCCTGAGCCCAGGGCAGAGACCGTTGTTCTCAGTGGACATTGTAGACCTGATTCCACAGGCTCATGATACCCTGGGAGCTCACCTGCTTCATCCCACCTCTCAGTGGCAGCTCCAAGTGTCCCAGGGACACTACCACAGGTCCTTCCTAGGAGGCCATCTGGACCCTGATATTTCCTAGCTCCCACTCCTGGAATTTGGGTAGGAGCTGGGAGTTCAGCTGTGAATTGTGATTTTACAAAATTTCATTCCTACCGGCTTTGCTACCTTTTAATAAAGAAGGGGATTTTCTTCTCTTTCTTGCTCCCAACCCAAACAACGTTAGCCAAACTCAAGTACCGGCTTTTCTGCTTCAGAGAACCATCTGATTTCCCAGACTTACAATTAACACAGTGAGTCCTGTGACCAAAACATGAAGCCCCTTGTGAAAAAGACCGTGTCTCCTATTTGTCGGGAATCCAGTGCTTTCTGTTTTTAAGTAGCACTACCCAGGAGTCAGCCTTCTGGGCTCTACTTATGTGTCATCTCGTAGGTATGGGTAAGTCACTTAGAGAGGGAGAAACAGGTTTAATTGAGAATTAGTCCCCTCCCTGACCAATCAAGAATTGTCTCTTTTTCTCTAAAGTGGCTTTGTCATTCCTTACAGTGTGGTTGTGCAAAGAAGGGGCAACTGGACAGGTGCAACTTGGCCTCATTTGTGTGAAGCCCTGGGCCATGGACAGACATGACTCCTAGGTACTAACGAGTGGGAAGCCTCACTTTTTAAATATAAGTATTAGAACACTTCATAAATGAGGCCACCACAGAAGCTGGGAGATGACAGTGTGTCTGATTTTTTGTCTATAACCACACTATGGGACTACTACCCGGATGTGCTATCCAGCATGGGCTGAAGACAATATGAACGTACGATGCTTTTTGATGTGACACTGGAAATTCAGACTTGAGATGGGTGTGGCTCTCTTTCCCTCCGTGATGGAGGCAGGGCAAGTTGATAAGACACCTCATTTCTGCACCCCCCATCCCAGGGCATGGCCACCAGCAGCACTGGCTCACAGGAGGAAAGAGGAATGTGTTTGGGATTAGTGGGAGTTCCCCAGAGTGATCATTCCAGATAAGATGTGCAGGACAACAGCAGACTGGATGATCAGAGGAAGCATCAGATGCAGTCCTGAGTCTGAAATCTATCTATGGTCAGGGCAGAGATGAGAGGCCGAAAAGCCTCGGCCTGATGGGGTGAGCCCACCCTCAAGGGGGAGGGCTAGCTTCTTCACTCAGAACCTGCTGATTTCAATATCAGCCTCCTCTAAGAATGCCTTCCCAGCAACAACCAGGCTAGTGTTTAACTCAACAGCAGGTCTCTTCAGCCTTGCCAAGTGTGTCATACGAAATTCACCATCTGATAAAAAAAAGATGTATTATCCACGCCTGGAGCTGTAGCAGCCACTTTGCCTCTGTGAAAAAACAAGGATAAGGGAAAGACTGGTGGATGGAGAGCAACGGCTTTACCTTTTTATTTACCCCTCTCACACTAACACCTCAAGTGTGTCTGTGGACCGACTGTCATGTTTTTAATTAAATGGTGCTCACTGAACCTGCAGAACGCACCCGCTCTTACAGGTCCCTGTTTGCAGCCAGGCTGTGGAAGCTCATCTTTGGTTCTGTCCACAGCCTGTGGACATTTGTGTTAGCCTGGTCGAGTCAGGTGAGCTGACATCAGAAAGGAAAAAGCAGGCAGACTCAGCCATTGGCCCTGGAACTAGCTCTCCTATTGCGTTCCACCCTCCCCATCAGTAAACACCGGGACTACCACCACAGTCTCTCTGCCTCTCCCTCTTCAGACCCTGGACAGTCCATGTTATCTACCTAGGAATCAGTAGCGTCCTAGCTAGCCAGTGTCATTTCAGACCACATGTGCTCAGCTGCAGCAAAGGGGAAATGTTTGCTCTGAATAGAGCAATGGTCACATCAATCTCGTTGCACAAGTAAGTGTGTATATAGTGCCTTCTTCTCTCAGTAAGAACAAACTGGAACCAGTGGAGGTGTCCACTTGGTGTTCCTAGACTGCCCTCTATGGATATGCAGCTCTCCAGCTGACCCATTTCCACCTCTCCCCTTCCAGCCAGCCTGGAGGCTGCACATGAACACACAGAAACAAGCTCTTCTTCTTAGATTGCCAGTGCTGCTGGGAAGAAGGGCCAGGTTGGCCCCCTTACTCCCACTGTCAGGTGGGAGGGGGCCCCTTTCTATGGCCATCAGAGCTGGTCACAGATTTAGCCCCTGGTTCCATGGTGTGCTGTGACCATAACTCACATGTGAGGGGAACTCTGAGGACTTAGAGGTTCTCGACTCGGCCTCTCAACACAGCAAAGACACACTGTGAAAGAGCTTGGCGTGTGAGCACACTCATGCAGCACACACAGGGGCAGAGATGGCCACTGCCCGCTATGCCTAGAGAGATCTGACCAGCAGGGAAACAGAAGCATTGGCAACAGAATGCCTGAGTGAGTAGCACTGTCAGGGTCTGATTCAAGCCCACGGTGGGCATGCGAGAAGAGGCTGACTTTGCCTCAGATGATCAAGGGGTGTGAAGCACAGCAGCCCCGCACACTCACAGGGAGGGGGGAAATGCTTCAAGCATCCCCAGTGTCCAAGATGCTGCGGTCTTCAGAATCCAGGGAGGGGCATCTCCTCTGAGAAGCCCAGCAGATGCTTCTGGGCATGGGCGTCATGGGAATCCAGGGAAAGAGGTGGGCAGCAGACCAGGTCTGCGAAGCTCTGGCGTTAGGCCGTAATAGAAGTTCAGCTGTTCCTGCCAGGCCAGGCTGCTGCTTGGGAACTCATATTGCCCTTTCCTGGTCCATCCAAGTCATGTGTGATTCAGTGACTGCCACCAGAACATAGCTGGTCCTTTGAAAATCTGTGCGGCCCATGCCCACAGACCCAGTGCAGTAGGCAGATGGGGGTAGGGTGCTGTGAGAACAAAGGCGGAGCTCAGGATCAATGTGCCTACATAGTGACAATTCAGACCTCCAAGAAAGGGAGCAGGCATGGCTCCCACACTCTCAGAGGTGTGCGACACACCCAGGCTTCAGTTATTCTGAGGCAGACCTTACATGACACAGGGCCCTCTCAACTCTTACCCTGAAGCACAAGCTGCCTTGAGAACCCAGGTGGAAGTGCGTGGGGAGCCCAGTATTTGTCACCAGATTCTGCTGGAGACAGACTCTCTGGCAATGACTCAGAGCTTCATCCATGGCCAGCTCCAGAAGACTGTAGCCCTACAGAAGAGGCCAGGCTTCCCTCAGCAAAGTGGCACGTGGTATCTCCGCCTAAGCAAAGATGAGTCAGCCAGTCAGTAGGGTGTCTGTCCTGGCTCTAGACTTCAGACAGACAGCAGGAGAAGTGGAAACAGGGACCTGTAAGGGACACTTCTGGGCCTGGGACCTCCACACTCTTCCAAGTGTGGTGGACGAGGGTCTGCCTTCAGGGCACACATTTCCCTGGTCATCCTTCCTTTGTATTCAGTACATTTCTTCACTATTCCATTTGCTTTCCTTAAGTAGTTGTACTTTTCCCAAAAAGTTTACTTCAGTTAGTTTAAACTCTTGAATTTCAAGCCAAAGGATGCTGAAACATCAGAGGAGTTTCGTTTGCTTCTACTGCCAAATGCGATTCAAGAAGGGACTGCTGCTTTATAATTAGTAGAGGAAACCCATATTTTGTGAAGACGTAACAGAATGCTTACGCTGTGGAGGGAAAATTAATTTGGAAATGAACAAGACCCCAGAATTCAAATACTGTGGAATTTACTGGCCATTTGCAATGAACACCTTTCATACTTCAACTTATTCTAATTTTAATACTTTCCAAAATACACCTGTCAAAATAAACACTATCATTGGAACAGCCAGCTGTGTGCTATGAGACAGAATCGTGAATGTGGCTGCAGCACTTTCTGGAACAATTGGATAGGTGTTGTGCTATCCTCCTTGGATATTTTGGAACATTAAATATACTTGGAATACTAAAATCCTTTCCTTTGCAAAAGCCCCTCCCCAAGGCCTCTGCACAGGTGGCACAGCAGGGCTGGGGGACCCTCTTTTCTGCTAAGGGGTACGGAACAGAAATGGAGCCTTATCCAGGCCTGAAAATCTGTCCAAGGCTTAGGTGCAAACTTATAGCCACTGGAGTTTTATGCGCGTGCCACAGGTCCGTGAGAACAGACATAGACTGTGTGTGGATCACCCCTCAAAGATGTTATAAAGTAGCAAATACTCACCAACCCTGATGGCAGAGGGACTGGCTCTTTGGGCAACTGAGGCTGCTTGTCACAGGACTAAATCCTACTGCTTTTTGGCTGTGAAGTCCCATGAGGATCAAACCTGTCTTTTGGAGATAGCACAGGCATATCAGAATTCATCACAGTGGGGTTTGTAAAGCTTCCCAGGAGGTCTTAATGAGAACCAGGGTCAAGACCTTGACAAGAGCCCTCTCTCTCGTGCGCACACACACACACACACACACGCACACACACACACACACACACACACACACACACACCCCACATGAGTTCAGATATACACATGTGCACCATGCACAGAATACAAACATGTACATGCATAGATATACTTTCACTCATACACACACATGTACATATGTGCACACACTCACAGACTCACCTTTTACCATAGCAGACCCAACCCAGACCACAGCAGTTTGAATCAGAGGCAAAATGTAACCTTGTTCCTGAAATTAACACACTCTGAATAATCTGACGTTCTATTGGATTTTCAAAGGCCTTCCAGGCCCAAGGAGAACATGGCTGTGAAGTCCCGTAGGTTGTTTCCTCCAACACCAGCCTCTGGACAGCTGTTCACCTGGGAGACCAGAGAAGCAGAAACATCAGCACCACCCTTGGAAAATGCATGGCCACCCAGACTCACTCTGCCAAGAAATAAGCGCTCAGAATCCTAAGGGGAGTCAGCATGTCAGCAGCACCTGGCTTCAGAGGCTCTGGAAGCAGACTCAGGAAGAGTGAGCCTCCCACAGCTGACAGTGGCGAGGGCCACAGGCCACACAGTCATCAAGACCTGCTCCCCAGGCACTGCCGACCTCAAGGTGGCTCACAGCCAACCAGCTCACCAGACAGATGTGTGTGTGTGTGTGTGTGTGTGTGTGTGTGTGTGTGTGTGTGTGTTTCTCTGACCCGTATGGGCATATATAGAGGTCAGAGGCCAATGTCGGGTATATTCCTCAATTGTTCCCTGCCTTGTTTTTGGAGACAGAACCTCTCAGTGAACCTGGCACTCATTTCTGGCTCGACTGTCTGGTGACTGAGCTGAGCTTTGGGGATCTTCCTGCCTCCACAGTCCCCCACACTGGTGCTCCAATGCCTGCATCGTACTCTGGTTTAAGTTAGTGTGAGGACCCCACCTCATGTCCTCACACATACACAGCAAGCACATCATCCACTATGCTGTCTCCCTGGCCCACACCTTATTTTTTAAAATGGTTCCATGGAAGTCCAGCACCAGGGGTGGCAGGTTGGGTTAACGGTCCCTTTTTAGGAACATTTCTCGATTTTCACTCCCATGATGATGTCCCTGAAAGTGTCTCTGTGTCATGCACAAGTGCTCTTCCAGGAAAGTTCCCTGTAAATAGAACTGCCAAGTTCAAAGATGAGGCAAGAGCTCAGTTTTCACACCGTTCCTGCCCTGCCGAAGGGTTCCTGTTTCATTTGGCCTCAGGGTCATTGTCTATGGCCGAGTCTATTTGGAGTTTTTCCTTTTCATGTAAGTTATTCCTTCCCTGGAAGATTCAGGGTTTTCTCTTCCTCTTTGTTGCTCTATGTTCTTTGTGGATCACAGCCCCAGCGGGAGGTGCACTGGGAAACACTCTTACCCCATAGAGCGATGACTGATGGCTTGCATCCCTTCAGCTCTGAGAACGTAGGGTGTGTTACTTCTCTGGTGTGTTTCTTTCCCGCTCTCCTGGATCCTGGGGAGGTGCTGGGAACTGTGGAGAGAGCTTGTGTGTCTCTTTTCTTTTCCTCAGTGTTTTTCACTGTAGTAAAACTCATAATGAATGGCTGCCTTCCTGCTGACCTCTGACCTCTGCCCCTGAGAGGTCTGTCTGCTGAAACTGGCAAGGCACTAATGTGACCTTCAGTCCTGCTCACAAGGCTTCCCTGTCTCATTCTTATTTTTTTTTCTGTTTAGAGGAACATTCATATTTAAAACTTTGTTTCCTGCTTTGTTGTTGATCTTACTAAGGGTGAGTGGGCTTGTTTTAATTTACATATGCTTTAAATTCTCTGATACTCTCCACTAAGTAAAATGTCTGTGGTAATTTTATAGATCTGAAATATTTGTCTCCCAGACCAGCCATTCCGCCTGCTTGCCTCACTCCTCGTCTTTTGTGAGCCTAGTTATATCCATTTGCCCAGGGTCCCCATATGTCTTCATGTCTGACGGAGGACCACCATTCCATGCTGGCTAGTTCCACTGTGATGGCTTTTCCAACATCAGTGACCGGGAGATGAATGGGCATCCTGGACATACCATCAGCAGCTGTCTCAAGACAGCAGGGACTGGACCAGGTGCCCGCCCAGATTCCCTTCCATTAGCAATGGAGTTTCTGCCCCTCTTTTCCTCGGAACCACTGCCTCTCCCCATTTCTGTTTTGGCTTCTATGCCACCCACCGTAGGAGGTCTCTCCTCTCAGCTCCCTGGTGCACATCGCACTGTGTCAGATTCCTCTTCTGTTGGAAGCACCCTCCCCTCACAGCTAAACTGAGCACCAGCTTCAGGAGCTCACTTCCTGGGTACCTACCATCTCCTGACCTTCTCTAGTCTCCCCATGTCCATCTGTAATGCTCTCTCTGTATTCAGTCTGATTCTGCCTTTATCCCTTAGGGATGTGGCATGGCTCTCAGATTTCTGGGCATTTTTAATATTGACAAACAGCAGCAAGTCAGAAGAAAAGCCCACTCTGCAGTTCACACTGGGTGTGGAGGAACCACAGGCCATTCCCACATCCTTCCTTGGAGGTGGGCTTGAAGGCTGGGCAGGAGATAGCCTAGTTTTCATTAGACTCTCTGCCTTGCTACAGTGCATTTACACTGCTTTGCTAATTAAAACATCAAATAAAACAAAACAATGCCAAAGTTAAATGAAGTGAAAAAAGATTCTTAATTGCCAGGTCACAACAGTAGGGAGAGGACCAGCGCAGGGTGCAGATGCAGTTTTGGGTGGGGGGGTGGTGGCTCTCCGAGGGCCCTTTCCTGCAACCTGAAGCACCACTGGAGCAGTTCCTCTGCAACACGGACAGTGGGTGACAGAGAGCTCAGAGAGGGGGGACTTGGGTCAGCTCGGGGTTAAAAGGATTCATTCTGTCTAAGGCGGACAGATACATTGGGTCTGGGGCTGAATATCAGGGGACCTGGCCTGTGGAGAATGAAAGACAACGGTGGCCAGGAAGCAGGAAGTGAGACAAGGCATATTCCCTGAAGGCCTGTCTCAGGGACCCTGTCGTACTGTGGGGCCCCACCTTCCACAGCTTCCACCACTTCTCTGAGCCCTTTCGATTACAATTCCAACAGTGAATTGATCCCTGATAACTCAGAGCTTGAAAATTTCAGTCACCCCTGTGGTCAGATCTATCAGTTGGGGACTAAGCTTTGGACACACAAGGCCTTGGGGGCATTCGTCCCATGCAAGCCACAGCAGCCCCTTCTGCAGCCACACCACAGACATGTTTTATCACCACTCAGGAGGTGGCAGGTGTGGGTTCACAGCGCAGCTCTGGCTCTGGAGAGGGCTGCCTCCTGAAGCACAGATAAGATGGCACCTTTCACTGTGTCCTCACGCGGTGGCACGGCTGAGGGAGCTGTGTGAGTCCCTTTTGTCTGCTGACCCCACCCATGAAGTCCCTATGCCATAGCCGTGCTTGACCATGAAACTCCACCCGCTCCCACATCAAGTGACCAGGTGGGCTGCAAGTTCTGCCCCAGGTTTACCTGGCACAAAGCTGGGGGTTGGTTTATTTCCAGCACCCAAAACACTTAAGGGGAAATCATTTGTAGACATTCCAAATTTTATGAAATGGTTAGAGAAAACAGTTAAAGTCATATGAAGTCTATAACTGTAATGAGGTAACAAGATATCTTCTCATATTTGCTACATGATATGATTGTGCTTCGATGGACATTGTGCTTGTGACGTCATACTGAAACATAAATCATACAGTGTCACCCCCCTAGGGATTTCTGCCAAGCATATTCGTGTTGTTTCTTTGCTTCTTAACAAACACAATTTGTTACTAGCACCATAGTAGGTTTATTAAAAGTGAATTTCAACACACACACACACAAAAAGCAGCAGGTTGCCCAGTATGTAAACACACGAAACCTATCTAAGGACTGCAGAGATAGATCAACAGTTAAGGAAGGGAAACTACTGTCCTTGCAGAGGACCTGGGTGGTTCCCAGCATCCAGACAGTGAGCCCTAACCGTCTGTAACTATAATTCCAGGGGATCCGATGCCTTTCTTATGTTTCTGTGAACACCACATGTATGTGGTGCACACACACACACACACCCAAGCTCACACAATACACACAAAATAAGATAAACAAAGGCCTCAGTGGAAGAGGATGTGCCCAGTGCTGATGAGTCTCAATATGTTGGTGTGGGATGGTGGAGGGGTGCGATTTTTTTCTGAGGGTAAGGGGAGGGGAGATAGACGGAAGGGGGAGGATAGGACCCAGAGGAGGGGAGTGAAGAGGCTACAATGGGATGCAAAAGATGTAAAATGAATAAATGAACGATAATAATAATAATAATAATAGTGACTTTTTAAAAGAAAATTGCAAGAGGCCATCTGGAGACCACCGCGCCCCTCCACACCCATCTGTCACATGACAGGCTGAAAGGCCAAATGGCTTCCTTACTTTCAGTTCTGATTTTTTTCATCACTCTGTGTGCACAACTCCTCCATGTACAATTGTAAGTGGCCCCAGGAAATGCCTCCAGGGAATCTGTGTGTACCGAGTGCCCCTGTATAGAGTAACATAGCATCTGCATACCAGCTAGACACATCCTCCTGTGTACTTTAGTCTAAATGACTCACAGAAGTTACTTCATCGTAAGTTTATGTAAATACTTGTCATGCTACATTGTTTTGGGAACCATAACAATTAAAAAAAAAAACAAATACAGTCTGCACACGCTCAGTACACACCCAGTTTTGTTCAAGTATTTTCAGTCTGCGGCTGGTTGAACTAGCAGATGCAAAGCCCAGGGACACCAAGGGCTGACTGCAATTGATTGTTTTAGAACGTTGGATGAAATGTCAGATTTCCTCAGGTTTTCATTTGCTCTGACAATATTTCCCAAGGAGGGTAAGCAATCAAAATACTGTGTTCTCACGTCACTGGAAATAATACTTCTCTCCTGGGCTTTGTCACCAACCTGATACATAATTAGGTTCTTTTGTTTTAGCTTGTTTTCAATTTCCAGGATTGCATTTTTTTTCTCAGCTTTAATTTTGGTCTTTGTTTGCAGAAAGTATAAATGACTACAAAGAAGGTGCCTCTGCCCCTCGATGCCTGCCCCATTGCCACAGCCTTCCAGTCACAACCCCAAACCTCCCTTTCCTCCAGCTGCTGCAGCGTTACCTCAGTGAGCCCTTCCTAGGAGTGCATATGGGTTTTGTCAGGTGGATGAGTGAGATCCCAGCGTGTGCTTTCTGGGTTTCTGGAGCATTTCCGTGTCCTTGATGGCTGTTCCAGCCATAGAGGGTGAGAGATTTCTTCCTGGGTCACTTCCTCACCAGCATCTGTGTAGATGGGCAATACAATTTCTATGAATAGTAAAAGCACATCTTGTGTATGTGTGTGTGTGTGTGTGTGTGTGTATGTGTATGTGTATGTGTATGTGTATATGTGTATGTGTGTATGTGTATTTGTGTGTGTGTGTGTGTGTGTGTGTGTGTGTGTGTGTGTGTGTGTATTTTCATATAGGTGTATATAATGTACAGAGGTCAACATGCTGTTGAACAAAAGCACTTTGGTTTCTGAGATAGGGTCTCTCACTGACCTGGGGATCATTGAATGGGCTAGGCTCGATGGTCATGGAGACCCAAGAATCTCCCTGTATTTGTCTTTTCCAGTGCTAAGAAGACAAGTGTGTGCTGATACACTTGACTTGTTATTTTAAAGATTTAGAAAATGTGTACGAATGTTTCGGTTGCATACATACATGTGTATCATGTGTGTCCCCGGTGCCCATAAAGTCCAAAATAGGACATGTGATCCCCTGGCACTGGAATCACAGGCAATCGTGAGTCATTGTGTGGGAGCCGGGGCCTCACCTGTCTTCCTAGCTGCCATGCCATTTCTCCAGCACCAGCACCAGACACCTGGACTTTCCCATGGGTCTCAGAGATGGATCTCAGTTTGCATGCTTGTATAGGAGTCACTTTATTAACCTCAGGCCCCATTACATTTCTTTTATTGACTCTTTACCACAAGAATGTTCCCTCTGCTCCTGGCGCCGAAACACTGCCTCCTTTTCAGGCATTCCTGACGCCAAGACACTGAGATGGTAACACTTGGTCCTCCAGATGAGCCTATTACGGCTCAAGAGTAAGAAGCGGGCTGGAGAGATGGCTCAGAGGTTAAGAGCACTGGCTGTTCTTCCAAAGGTCCTGAGTTCAATTCCCAGCAACCACATGGTGGCTCACAACCATCTACCTTGAGATCTGGTTCCCGGGCATAAGTGTAGAGCAAATACTGTATACATAATAAATAAATAAATAAATAAATAAATAAATAAATAAATAAATGAATAAATAAATAAAAGCCGGGCGGTGGTGGCGCACGCCTTTAATCCCAGCACTTGGGAGGCAGAGGCAGGCGGATCTTTGCGAGTTCGAGGCCAGCCTGGTCTACAAAGCGAGTCCAGGACAGCCAGAGCTGTTAAACAGAGAAACCCTGTCTCGAAAAACCAAAAAAAAAGAAGCAATGTGAACCCAGTGTCTTCATTCCTGCCCTTCCTATGGCATTGTGGACCTTCCCTGGGACAGGCAGCCGGGCTTTGGGGTTAGTGGCAGAGCTGAGCAAATCTTCTGTGAGTGATGGGCAGCTGTGCCCTGAGACCCCATGACTTATGGATGCTGTGTGTTCCCCACAGAGCACAAATACTGTACGAAAGCCTCCATTTGTCATTCGGGCTGAACATCTCTGAGCTTATGCAATATGAATTACATTTTGTAATGGCCTTCGTGCTCAAGTCTTATGGGAAAATATTGTTTCCAGCAAGACAAAGCAAATTGCAGGCATTCCTGAAGGGGATTTGGACTTGTACATGGAAATACATTTAATCTGACACAGTTACTCTAATGATCTCTTCTGTTATCTTTTCTGAAACATAGACTGTGCTTTGCCCATCCAAATGGAGCATGACGCCATGCCGGCAGGAGAGGCCTAAGCTGCACTGAAGGAGGCTATGGGAGAACCACAGACAACTTGAGGGGACAGTCCTGTGCCCTGCCACGTGTATCCCAGTGGAAACTAGCTAAAGTCATCCCACGGGATAAGTCCCAGGGCCTGTTGTCAGGGAGGGTTGAGCCGGTTCCCCATCCCAGGCTCTGGTGCTTGGCCATCCTCTGCACAGCGAGGCCTGCTGCTTCCAGCCCTCTGTGTCAGTTTGTGTAGCACCAAATGAAGAGGAACAAGGGTCAAACTCCCAGCAGAACTTTTCCAATTCTGTGCCTGGGTCCCTGCTGTGGCTGAGACTGCTGACAATGGCTTGTGTCTTCCTCTGCAGACCCTGTATCCGCCTGACACTGTGCTGGGGCCCCATTTCTCTGGATGTTTCTTCACAGCCTTCTGCATCCTCTTTAGACCTAGCCATGTCCCTGTGTTCCAGCTGCTCCATGACCAAGGCCCCCAGGACAAGCCAGGGGCATCACCAACACCAGTATTTCTGCCCAGGTTCTGGAGCCTGGGGAAGGAAGGCTGCAGTACCTAGAGGCTGCTCCTGTGGCTGGCACCCCAGGTGGGCTCCAAGCTGGAGGCCTACAGAAGCCACTTTGCGGGACACCTTCAGTGAGGACAGAGAGGGAAGATCTGCAATGATGAGCAGCAGAGCTGAGCTGGGATGGAAGGGCGAGAATGGAAAGGGACAACTGAGACAATTGAACGGGAGAAGAGAACGGGCCATGCACTGGAGTTGGGGATTCAGGAGAGACAGACTGAATGAGTTTGGGATTTCCTGGTGCAGGAGTAGCAGATTTGGGAGATGCCATTAGGGCATGGCCCCCATACGTAGAGACAGAGAAGCCATGTGGTAGGGGCTAACCACATCCATCACTAAAGATGGATATAGAGAGCTGAGGCAGCAATTCCCAGCCAAACTCTTCCACAGTTGAGGAAGCAATCTGAGAAAAGCATTTGCTTCTGCCATGTGCTAGCCTTCAGGAAGAAGTCACTATGCCCAGACCAACTTGGGACATGGAGTTCCCCAAGGAGCACCCCAGCGACACAGAAATTAGGAGGGCCACCAAGCCTGAGGCTTCTTAAATGTCATGGCAGGGTCACCCACGTTTTCCCATCACTAGAGGCTCCCAGAAGCAAATGTCTTTACAGAGATTTACCAACCAACAGTTGGGTGGTACCCACTGAGAGACCTGCACCTAGGCAGGATGGGTGTTTCTGTCAACCTGGCTTCAGATGAAAGACAATCAGACATGTAGACATTTAGTTTGGATCTTAGCAAGAAGAAATGCCGCACAAGTTCAGTCAGTTACAGGTGAATGTTGTTGGGAATACACTACTGTCTTCCTCTGTGCCAGTTAGATTTTTGTAAAACTGACACAAAGTAGGGTCACCTGGAAATAGGGAACCTCAACTGAGAAAAAAAAATGCTTCCATAAGGTCGGACTGCAGGGGTATTTTCCTGGTTACTGATTGAGTAGAAGGGGTCAGCTCACTGTGGGCACCGCTACCCCTTGATTGTTCATATAAAAAAGCAAACCGAGCAAGCCATGGGAAGCAAGCCACAAGCAGTATATTCCACTACGGCCTCTGCCTCAGTTCTTGCCTCTGGGTTCTTGCTTTGAGCTCAGGACTTCTCTCAGTGACGGGCTGTGACCTTGTGTGAGGTGAAATACACCCTTCTCCTCATGAGTTGCTTGTGGTCATGGTGTTCATCATAGCAAAAGAAAGCAAAGTAGGCCACTCTGCCTGGGCCACTGAAGAGAACGGCTGTGGGCCACAACCCCTTTGGGAACTCAAGCAACATTTTCACAGGAGTGCCCTGAGACCATCAGAAAACACAGGTATTTACGCTACAATCTGTAACAGTATCAAAATGACAGTTATGAAGTAGCAGCAAAACTGATTTTATGGTTGGAGGGACACCACAACATGAGGTAGTGTATTAAAAGGTTTCGGCATTAGGAACAGATGTCTTCTTGGTCTCCTCATTCCACCCTCTCTTTCTATCTCTCCACATATATATCAAAAACCTAAGCATGATGCCAGGACTAACGTGTCAAGGCTGAAGACCACCATATATATGGAGAGATGAACTATCAGGAGAAAATATAAAATCCCAAGGGTTAATTCAGTGTTTGAAGTGAGTTATCCATCTTGCAATGCAGCAATGGAGCAAGCATGGGGAGCTGCTGACTCCATGGGTGGCCCCCAGCTCTCCAAGGCTCATCGCTGTTGGAGAGGGAGTGGTAAGTGCCTGCTCCCAGAAGCTTCATTCCAGGGGTCTTGGGTTTTTATTGCTGTGATGAAACACAGTGGCCAAAACAACTTGGAGAGGAAAGGGTTTATTCAACTTACACGTCCCCATCAGAGTCCATCACTGAAGGAAGCCAGGACAGGAACTCAACCAGGGCCAGAACTTGGAGACAGGAGCTGATGCTGAGGCTGCGAAGGGGTGCTGTTTGTTGGTTTACTGATTTTGACTTGTTCAGCCTGCTTTCTTATAGAACCCAGGACCATCAGCCCAGGAATGGCACCACACATAATGGGCTGGGCCCTCCATCATCAATCACTAATTAAGAAAATGCCCTACAGCTGGATCCTATGGAGGCATTTCCTCAATTGAAGCTCCCTCTTTTCAGATGAGTCTAGCTTGTGTCAAGTTGATATAAAACTGTCTGGCACACCAAGAAAGATGATGATGTCACTAGGAGGGCCAACCATCAAGGGGAAAAATAACCATGATTGCAGTATGGAAAGTCAGAAACTTAAGCAGGATGCCAGGACCAGAGTGTCAAGGCCAAACACCACCACATTGCAGTGGGTCACTGGCTGGACATGAGGCAAGGCCTATAGGGAGAGCTGGAGGGATGCCTAAGCCTGAAAGACTCCACAATAGAAGACCTAAAGTCCAGAGCAGAGACTACAGACGATAAGGCAAGAATAGGGAGAAGTCCACGACCTAAGCAGGTGCCTGAGAAAGATGAAGAGGTCAGCAGGTGGAACCGCAGCAAAGGAGCTGGTCCTGCAATGACCATGGGCTACGCACTGACTGCTGGCACTGCAGTTTCAGAGCAGAGTTGTGCCATAAAAGCCAGAGACAATAGAGAAAATTGAACTAAGAAGTAAAGCCAGTGTCAGACCTGTAAGAGCCAAAAACAGACTCAGGCTCAGAGGGGACTGTGGGATGGCGGGGCAAGGGTAGGGCCAGGGTGATGAGCCTTCATGCAGAAGGACACCATGTGCAGCAAGCTGTGGTAAAAATCTGGAGATGTCTGGGCAGCTTCTGCCTCAGAGCTGGAGTGACAGCTCTGCTGACACCTTGTTCTCAAGCATCCAGACCCAGAGCTGGGAGATGGCACTCCTTCTGTCTGAGTGACCAGTCTGCAGTCACTTGTCACTGCTGCACAGGATCTAGGATGCTAGTGGAGCCTCTAGAGTGTATCACATTCTGTCTTACAGACTAATGGCCCATCATAATTGTGGGGGCCTAGCTCCAGTGCCTGGATGCTGTCCAAGAGGAGAAAACACAGCTTTCCTTAGCCCCCAAAGTCCGATGTGAGTTACGGTGACCTCCTTCACAAGGTGTCTGACATGCAGCCGAAAATCAACGACTCTCTCACTACAAATGACCTCGTTCCGCAGTCCCCAGACCTCCGTTATTCCGTTCCTCAAAGTGTGGCAACAAGGAGACATGCCCCTTGGCCCCTGCAATTGGCCAGGCCTTGTCCATGATCACAGAACGGGCCCAAGTGTAGGGGTCAGGGCCCAGGGGATACAGAGCAGTGTCGATAGAGCGATAACGGCTTATCCACAGTGATACACAGTCGGGAGCCCGTCGTCCTAACCCACTGTCTGTAGAAACCCCATGGGATGGATCACGCTACATGGAAACGCAAGTGCCGTGGGCCAGGATGGATGCTCCTGCCTGCGAGGGAGATATGGTTTGTGATGGATTCCCCACTAATGGGCAGAAGAAGAATGGTACCAATGTAGAAGCCCCTGGATGCCTATGCATCTTGTGGTGGAGCGGAGATTCTAATCTCCACTACTCGCTCACTCACATCTGTCTTCCTCACCTTCCCCCACCCTGGAGAACAGGCAAGCTGCAAACCTCTGTGCCCAGGGAAGCTACTGGGGGCTTGATAAATACGGATATAGGGGTACACAGCTAGCAGAGTGTTCCTTGCCGCTTGGCAGCTACCTGGCCCAAGATGCTCCCCACTGGGCCAGCACTGGGTTCTTTAAGGTGAGGAGAGACCCGAGGGAGTTCTTTTTATGCCTAGTTCTCCATCCCGCTTTAAGTGAGGAGGACAAGGAGGCAGGAAGGGGAGATTCACATCCTTTACTCTAGCATATGAGAGGTTCCAAAAGCCATGATCCAAAGGTTAATGTGGAGGTCACAAACACACAGTGTTTTTCCTAGTGACACAGTCATGGAGGATGTGCTCCGTATTGGGTCTTGGGGGGGCACTCCCTTTCCCCTCTAGCACCCAAGGAGAAGGATGGTTGGCAAAGCCAGTGGACAACAGGTGTGAGCAATTTCACTATCATCCTCACTCTGCTAACTGGAATGAGTACATTTTCTAGCTATTGTTCCTGGGACCCCTGCATACAGGGGAGGCTTAGGACCCATACTGCCAGACAGTTTCCAGCTGAAAGCCCAGTGTGGGCTCGAAGCCATGGGCTCTACACTCTGAGGTTATAGAAACCCCATCTCCACTGTTAGCTATTTCCAAATGAATGATTTAAAATAGCTAATTAAGAGCTTCAAACTCGACATCTGATGATGTTGGTTAATGGTAGGAAACCTCATAACTAGTGTGTGCTTTATTCTGAAGACTAACTACACTGATGTCCTGGGGCCCATTAACAAAGCCCACAGCACCCTTGCCTAAGGTCTAGAGGGTAGAGTCTAACAACAAGCTGTAGGCTGGTCCCTTTCCAGGCCACCAGGGAGAATATTGCTGCTCAACAACATCCAGTGGCGGAAGGCATACTTTTAAACTATTTATTTGTTGTTTTCTTAATGCCTGTACCTCCCTTCTAACCCACTAACCCTAGGTAGGGGAGAAAGAAGGTTAGGAGGGACAGGGAATGTAGACCTTTCTAGATGCCACTCCCCGGGACGACTCCATTCCTCATCACCAGGATTCCAAGAGTCCAAGCAAACAGCAAACACAGCATCAGGATGCAGCAACAGTGGTGGCAGTGGCAGCTCCCACACCCCCAAATGGCAAACACACCACAGAAGCAGAGCGGTGGTTGAGGTTCCACAGCTACTCAGGGAGTCTGTTCTCTCAGCCTGACCTGGGCCACAATAAGCCATAAAGCATTTTCTGGAGTATTTCTTGCTGGGAGCATCTCAAAACAAAATGAAGAGATGAGAAGTATAGCTAAGCAAAAGTGATCTCTTTCTGTTTGGGGGGCTCCTAAATATAACCTCTCAGAATCTGCAAAAGGATGTTTTCCAGTTGGCAATAAGCAGGCCCCCCACCCGGGGCAGTCTCCAGCTGACAAAATATCACCCACTCTCTCATAAGGATGTTTTTCAACTGACAAATATCATGCCCCTCTCCCAAGTTTGTTTTTCAGTCATGGATAAAGCATTTCCACATCCCACCCTTGGGACCAAAACAAAAACACATTCACATAGCACAACTGAATTTTTAAAAAATCAAAACTTCTACTACAAGTGGTAGCTGGTCATCTCTGAGGCTCCTTGCTGGTGGCAACACTCCAGTCTGCTTCTCCATTACCACCCAGTGTTCTTCTCCTCTATGTGTCAAATCCCCTCCTTTGTATAAGGACAACGGTATCATGCTAGACTGAGACTCACACCAGAATGTCCTAGTTGTTGAAGGAAGGTCTAACATCATTGCTTCTGATAGGTTGCTTTCAATGCTGAGATCTGGTTACCGCCCCTTCTGAGGCATTCTCTTGATTGGTTAATAAAAATTGCTTATGGCCAATTAGCTGGACAGAAAGAGTATAGGAAGGTGAGACTTCCTGAGATTAGAACAGGACCCCTGCACTTTATACAGGATCTTTCCATTCCGCTGGGAGACACAGAAGGAGACAGACGTCTGGAGAATGCTGGAAGGTAATCACAGGCACATGGTGGTTTGGGATTAGGAGATCCGGGTTAACTTAGAGTAGCTAATTGAGAGTCTGCCCAGCTGAGGGCTAAGTGTTAAAACATTAAAGGGTCCTGGTGTGTTTAATTATTGGGGAAAAGACTGCTGCGGCTTATAGGCTGTCAGTCCACACAGTCCCAGACTCCCAGACTTCCCTCAAACCCAGGCAAATCTCCTGCCAAGCTGCTGGTAATTCTACTGACCTAATATAACAACTTATATTAATTAACAGAGTTTAGGTCACAGGTGGTGTAGGCCACCCTTGGTCCTAGGGTCTTTCCCCAGGACAAATCAGGCAACCAGTTAAGGCACGCGGGCCAGGCCCCTGGCTGGTCCACTGGCTTAATCTTACAGTTATACTTACTAATAACTACAATTGATAATTAAATTGCAGTTTCACCTCATCATAGCTGACTATGTCTCCAGGGATGTTTCCAAACAAAGCCATCTTCTGAGGATAGAAGCCGTGAGCAACACCAGCTTCCCAACTGTTCTGCTAAGCAGAGTTTTATATCTAAATAAGAGGCTGTAGCTATCTGCCTGAGGAGTTCCCAAGCTGTTCTTGCTCCTGTGACTCTCCACTGTCACCCAGAGGCATTTGAGGAACCTCTGTGCACCATGGAACCCTCCTATGGCTGGGGATCCTACCCAAGGGGCACCTTGAGTCCATTGCTGCCATTGGTGCTGTCTATACTTGGCTTTTGAACTGTGGATAACCTCAAAGCCTTTGACCCCTTGAAGTCAGGCACATTGGTGGCTCTGCTCAGCCCTGAGCCCTCATGCAAGGCATGACCAGTCTCATCAGCAGCTCCGCAAATACTCATTGGTTAAAATGAATCAGTTTCTGAGCCTGGGACTATCTTGCCATTGAAGATTTGGACTAAGACTTTCAACTAACCGCAGATATGGAGAATACACAGAAACAAGGCATGGCATTGTGGTGGCTAATATTAATGGTCAATTTGACCAGATTCAGGATTTCACTGGAAACAAACTTCTGGGCATGCCTGTGAGGAATTATCTAGATTAGGCTCATTGATGCAGGAAGACCCATGGTAAATGTTAGTGGCATTTCATGAGCTGGAGTTCCCAACTACACAAAAGAGGAGAACGTGAGGTAAATGCTCTCTGGTACTGTCCACAAGCTACCTGATCATCCTGCCACCATAATATCCTTACCACAATGAATTGGATACCCTTGGCCTGAGGACTCTGGAGAGGGGTATAAGGAGGAAGAGGTTGCTGCTCTCCCTGTTGGTGCTCCCCCCACACTGTTGCTGGTTCATCCTCTTACTGGCTTGCTGGACTGATGGATATCCTGACCACTGAGACTGGTATTGCCCCCAAAGAACTCAATGACCCTAATCAGCAGGAAGTAATTAAGAGAGACCTATGTCCCTTTCCCCTCTAACCTTCTTTCTCTCCTCTCTAGGGTTGGGGTGTTGGAAGGGATAAGTGTTGGAAGGGAGGTAGACATATTAATTACAGTAAAATAATATAGTGTAATAAAACAAAATAATAAAGCCACATACTACATTACAGTAGTGAATGTATACTTTATAAAGTGAAGATCCAAACTCAATAATAAAAACATGAACCTTGAGAATTTTTAATAGTAAAATAATTGAAACAAATAATAAAAATTAAAGCAACATCAATAAAATTTAAAAGAGAAAATTAACAGAGTAGAAAATTAGTTATGTGGAAAATTTAATAAATTGGTAAGGCTGTAGCCAGATTAGCCAAGAGAAAAGGAAGAGAGAATACCAGAACAAAAGAGACATCACCACAGACCCCATGGACATAATGGGATAATAATGGAATCTTTTCAACAACTTTGTAGCTATACTATTTAATAATCTACTTTAAATTAGATAATTACTTGAAAGATAAAATCGACCAAAAGTCACATAAATAACAGATGGTCTATACGGATTTAAATGTATTAGGGAAATTGAATCAATAGCCAATAAATTTCCAAATAGCACCAGCCGTACGTGTTTTCATTGGTGAATTCTACCAAATGTTTTTTAGTGTTAAAAATAAAACAATTTGTTTCTCAAAATGAGGAGCCAAGAAAAAGAAGTGAAGAAAAAGGAAAAAACAAATTAGAACAAAATGTAAAGCTCATCAGGAAATTCACTCTGAGAAATGCTTCTCTACTGGGGGGGAAGGGGGGAGCTCCTGCTCCCCATCACCTTCCCTCGCTGCAGTTTAAGCTCCACCCATTCCAGTCCACCTCTGCATGAGTAGATATGTAGACTGTAGATGCTGGCAGTCTGCATGCTCTGTTACACTCTGGCCTCATGGAGATGTCGAGGAACTACATAAATAGAAAGGCAGCCCATGCTCACAGGCAGGAAAATACAATATTGGTAATACGCCACTTGTTCTATAGATTCAAAGCAATCTCATTCATATCCCAACAAGTTATTTTATGGCTACCAAACTTGATCCTATAGTATGATATAATCCATTATTAAGGAAGGGCAAAACCCCCAGAACAAACAACTACCTATAGGAGAATGTCAAAAAGCCAAGTTACCATAAAATAGTAATTATGGTAGCACGGTACTATGAAAGCACACATATTAGAACAATTGGAATACAGCAGGGGACCCAGAAATAAACTAACATAAACCTTGTCCACTGACCTCTCACCAAGGAGCACAGGCTTGGTGGAAGAAAGGTAGGCTTCTCAACAGAAGGTGCCGGAGCCCTAGCTGTCCACAGGCAAAGGCATTCCACATTCCATAAAAGTAGCTTAAAACACATCATCTGCACAGAGTTCAAAGCCACGAGACCCCTAAATTACAATACTGAGGGAAATCTAAATGTTTTGGGCATGGCAATAATTGTTTACAACAATAAGGGCAAGAACTATGAAAGAAATAGCAAGTCCTTCATAAGTCCTGCTTTACAATCTATGACTGTCAGAGAAACGGGGCCAAACAGCTTAAAATTGATGCTGTAATGTATGGAGACAAAATGGGAACTGTCCAGGCAGCCACTGCTATGTCATTTCTTAGTTTTGGAAGCTGCAGGCCCTGCAATTCCTATATAATCAGATATATTTATCCCTCTCAGGTCTCTGAGGTGGTTGAAGAACAGATAGCTAGAGTCTCATAGTTAAATTTTGAGTTGTTTAGGAATCAAGAGGGTGTTCTGGATCTAAGAAGATGTTTTTAAAATTGTGATGCAAGTTAGTATGAAAGCTGAGTTGGATATAGAACTTTAAACTCATGGAGATAGTTAGATAGTAGAATGTTAAAGTTAGGTACCAAATACATATGGACTGGACATTGGGAATGTATGCTAAGCCATATAACTCTCATAATTGTGGCCTAATTATTTCTGTTGTTTTGTGTTGTATTTATTATTATAAGAGAAAGAGCCATTTGTTAGACTGAAAGGGAGAGCTGTTGGGGAAAAATGATATACCTTAAACTAAAAAAGTAAAAAAAGGAAGCAGATGGGGGTGTGAGGGGGAAGAGGGTGGAAGGGTGGGACTGGAGAGGGGAGTAGGGAGGACATTGTGATTGAGATGTAACAAAGAAATAAAAATAAATAAATAAACCTTAAAAATAAAAAATAAATAGTTCATAGTCAATGATCAGATTGACTTTATTAAAATCAGAACTCCTTAAAGCATAGCGTCCAGAGGATGAGAAACAAGTCACAGGGAAAGAGTCGTGTCCAGCAGACACAGCTAATGAAGGCTTAGTACCCCAATATAAATGAGAACTGGAGTTGGGGCAAAGTACAGTCAGTGGGTAAAGCATTTGATGAGCGGCCGAGTTTGGGTTCCCAGCATCTACATCGAGCTACCGCAGTTGCCCCAGATCAGCCCAAACACAGATCTCACATTATTCCTGTCTTTCAGGGGTTTGTCTATCTGCTGCTGGCCGGATCTGCCTCAGTGTCCCTCAAAAGACAACACACAGGCAGCCCCCATCCCGTCCACCCTGACTGGGTGCAGGCCCACCCAGCTTCTCTGCCTGCAGCGGCCTAGCCTCAGCCTCTGGGAGCCTCAGGCAGGGCAGCTGCTGCCTTCAGGGAGTGAACCTCCCCCCCCAAAAAAAAAGAGCAGGAGGTGGCATAGTGCCGCGTCCTGGCTCTGGAAGCCACACACACTGACTCCTGCTTTGCTCTGGAAATGGGTCACCAGTTTTATCTTATATTCAATGCTCGGGCTCTGAATAATATGCGGCCAAAAATGGGAGCTGGAATGGAGGGTCTCTGGGGCTTGGGGTCAGCCGCTAAGACTCCTCCCTGTGGAGATGTATAACAGACCTGCATCTCCCTAACCGCTCTCTCTTGGAGGAGTGCACCGCCAGGGAAGGCTCACTGGTAAGTTCCTTTCCTTCTCCCACAGCACTCAGTACATGAGGTCCCACTAGGGCGCTAGCATTTGTGGCCCTGCTTCCCATGGCTTTCGGCGGCCTCCACTCAAGATGGATTATTTACCAGAGTGGCCATCACCTGCTGGGAGGTACAGGCTTTCTAGAAAATACTCTGTGTCGGTGTCAGGTCTGGACGTGGGGGTCTGGAAGTCACAGTGCTCCCCTGCCTGGGGCTTAGACCAGCCTGAGGACCAACGCCAGAAATCCCAGATCCACGGTTAGGTCACCAAGACTTGGTCAGTCTAGATTCCAGACTTGTGATGTGAACAAGTGCGTGGATCTCATGGCACCTGTCACGGGGTGTTGTCCTCCGCACCAGTGGTGGATCGCCGTATGATGGACAGTCCGTTCTCCCCCAGCTTCGCTTATCTCTGAATCCTAGCGCCTTAACACACAGTTGCTGTCTCATATTAGGGGTTAGCTAAATCCACACTTGCCCCAACAAGTGAGCACAGTTGGGTCATAAGTGCAGGTTCACTCCTACACCCATACCTGTGCTGGGTTGGGCTTGTCGTCCATTCACACGGAAGCAAGTGAAGATACCCAAGTGGCAATGAAACCACACCACAAGTAATACGAAAAGGGTTTCTTCGTCTAATTTCTCTGTCAGTTCTGCGAGTGCTGGCACTTACCCTGGTTCCTCCTCCTGAGATGCATGCAGTGAAATGTGGCATCCACTTGTGGTCACCCCTCGAGACACCATCCTGTGTTCACACATCCTCCTTATGGGCCATTGTCTGTCCTTGCAGCCCTGAAGGGTTAAGTCCTGCTCTGTTAGAAGCCCTCCCTGAAAGCCAGGGCAGTGTTAGTGCCTACCCTGGAGCCTGGGAGAGCTCAGCCTGAGCTTTTGGGTCCTGTTAGCCTGGCTTGTACCTGTAAAACATTGAATGGTGATGCTTACCCATCCCTGCCTCTCCGAGGGCATGTGTGACATCAGGCTCTGCTTCCCTCAGCACAGTCTCCAAATCAGACTCCAGGTGTGCCAAACAAACCTGGAGGGAACTATAGGAGCATGCCCAGCCCTCACCTAGCCTGTCCCCAAGCCCTAAGACCCCATTGCATCCCTGGCTCTTGGTTCCCAGACCAAGGGCAAAAGCGGACTAGTCTCTTAGGGAAAGGACTAGATACCTTACCCAGTCAGAACAAGCCTTGGTCCACCAGTGAGAATCCAGACAACCTTCCACCAAAAGAGAGATTCTGATACCTAGTGATTATGAGGAAAATTACTTTCCAATGACTCCTGCCTTTGTCCCCACCTCTGCCTGTGGGACTGGTAATTAAATAGAGGTCCATCCCAAGCCTTGAGCTAGGCTCAGTCTGCCCTGCTCTGCAGCCAACTTCCTCCCCTGATCCCACCATTGAGCTCAATCCAGACCCCACCCCACACCTTGCCTCCACCCCCAGTTCATACTGCCTGCCATCACCCACACACTGCTCACACCCACACCACTATCCTTATCCATGCACGCCGCAGGTCCACCAAAGCTCTGAGGACGCTGCCTATCCAGTGGCCGCAGGTCCACCAAAGCTCCAAGGATGCTGCCTATCCAATGGCTGGGCTACAGCTTGTAACAGGACCTCTGAGTTCAAGCTTCCAGATATTGTCTTCCAGGAAGGTTATTCCCAGGGAGGCTTCCTGTCTCCGAGATGAAGCCCAACAAGAGATGAAGCACAGCCTGGGATTTCTCATCTGGTGGCCCCTGTGGGATCCACCTGATCCTCAGGAAGCCACATTCAAGGCCATGCCTCAGGGAGAGGGAAGAAACAGGTGTTGATGGGGCAGGAGAGCTCAGGACTCTAGGGTGGCTTCACTCAGACTTAGGCAGTGTCCTGTTCTGCACCCCTCAAGCCCCAACTGAAGCAGCATCCCCTCAGCAGGTACCTGGCAAGAACCCCTCACTGAGGGCCCAGAAGAGTCCTGCTCATATGGTACAGCTGTACATGAACAGCCTATGTGGGAAAGCCAGAGATGTGATGGACAGTAGCAAGGGGCTAGCGCAGGACATACATAGGGTCCACACTGACAGCCCACTTGAGACCTGCCAGGGTCTGTCCATAAATCTGGATAGGGTGGACATGCCAGACTGTACCCAAGAAAAAGTCCTTAGGTGACCACAGGGACTATCATCAGAGAAACAGAAAGAAGAAAACAGACATCCAAGGGTCCATGAGGCCTGGAGACCTTTTTTTTGGCGGGGGGGGGGGGGCCGAGTAAGAGTCCAGGATTTCACTCTAGAATCTGGTCTCTCCCTGGAAGATAAAAGAGTGTATGCTATGTTACACACCATGACACCCTGCGGCTTCCACAGCAAGATGTTATTGTTGTTTGTTTGTTGTTTTCTTTTGGAGGGAGGTTTCAAGGGCAGTGGGTGGACATGGAGGCACACGAAGATGAGTAGGATGGGGTGCATGATGGGAAATTCACAGAGAATCAAAGAAAGTTAAAAAATAAAAAAGGAAGTATGTCTCACCACCGCTGAGGAGGCAGAGCTCCTCCAGACTGCACAGCCCACCTCGGCTCAGGAGTTCCCATATTCCAGGGAAAAGTAGCCCCATGAACATGGCTCCAACCTTCACCATCTAGACAACCATCTTTCCAATATGGCTGTGTCTACCCAGTCCTTCAAGCCTACCCACATATCTGGGACTAAAGAGGAGGTTCTCTGTGTATCCAGAGCCAACAATGACCCCTTAAGACACACAGCCCCCTAAATGTAAACTGAGGGTGGCACTAAACACATTCCCATTCTAGGAAATCAGAGCAAACGGATCCAGTGTTTAGTGTAGACACACACCACCAGGTGGCCTGAGGAACAAGCGGGACACCTTCTGTACGTTGGGGTGCCTTCCTAACCTGGGAGGTCTCCTGAGAGTTGGGTACGGCCATCGCTTTTAATGCTTCCCCTTCACAAGAGTAGATGCCAGCACCATTTTACACCTGAGAAAATGCAAATCAGGAATTATTGACTTTCTTGGGGTCAGGAACTCCGTGAGAACAGAACTAGGCCCCGTTCTGTTGGGGTGTGTTCATAGGCAGCAATACCCCTGCACACACCTCGAGTTGCCTCCGTGTCCAGCAGTCCTCAGCTGCAGGTGACACTCGTGTGATCGTCCGCCCACAGGCACACAGGTGTGGACAGCGGGCAGCAGCCTCTCTCAGGCTGGACAGGGGAGCCTCAGCATTCATACCTGTCATGGGTTCATTCTGGACTTATTCTGCACTTAAGTCCAGGCACGTGGGTAGCCCTGCTGCAGAATCCCACAACCCACATCTATCTTCCCCAGAGCCATTTTTAAAAAGGAAACGGAAAGGAATGCATTTTCCCCCCAAGGAAGGAAGAGTAAGAGAGAGATCCAGGAGATTAAAGGCATGTGTGTGACAAAGAAACTATGACATAGTCAAATTTTATTAATGGCTCACCCATATGCATTCGGAGGACAATTAACTATTCACAGGTGAAATTAGCTGATAGGAACGGCTGTCCTGAGCAAATCGAATGAGCTCCGATTATATCAATAGTTTTCAACCAGTGTCTCTGGTTATCAAAGCATCAAATAAATTTGTCCACTCTCTTCCTTTGGGGGGAAAACTTTAATTATCCAGCCCTAGCATATGGCAGGTCATTAATAAAACCTAGTTATCGGGCCATGGGTTCTGGAGACTTACTGTTATCCATCTTTTATCTAAATAAACATTTGGGAAATGTCCTTAAAATTATTACAAAGCCTTTGCCCCTGCCCCTTATGGAAATTTCTAAACAGAGCGTGACTGCACTTTGCTACGAAATCTGTGTCGCCGTCCACCCGCTTGCCTCTCCTCTCCTCCAGCCTCCGTAGCCTGGACTTGGGCTGAGTCTGCATTGATGGATCAGGCCGACCTGCTCATGCAGATAAGGGGGCGTCCCCCACAGGCTGCTTCTCCCCGACACATATTTTTCTCAGCCTTTATATTTTGTGTGCGTTCTTTATTTTCATGCCACATAGATCAATGACAAATGGAAGGATGGGGTGGCCAGAAGTCGCATGAAGCCACCCTGGCTTTATCAGACAGCCAGGATTCTTTTACTAAACAAAAGGTGTTCCGAGAACCAGCTACAATCCCGTTTCTAATAGAGCAGCGGTTGCTCCATTGAGACCTTCAAGACAAGCTGGCCTCTAATCGTTCTATTTAAATGGTAGGTTCCCGTGGCAGGTACTGTTTCTAGAGTATCCATATTTCCAGTGGGCCTTGCACAGACCTAGCAGGATCTAGAAACAGAAGCCTCTGCTCCTGTCCCTGACAGTGGTGTGTCTTTTTGGTTTTAATAGCTTCTACTTAAGTATTTGGGAAGCACCCTTAATGCTTAGCTCTGCACTATACCACACAGGCCACGCACTCAGAAAGCATAGCTTGGGAGTCAGAGGAGGGGAATGAGACAGCAAGGACATTCAACTCCCGTCCTGCTATGAGGACACTTGGAGAATGCCAGGACCCTGAAGTGGCTCTGCTTACTACATGTCCCCATGCTCACAGAAGTGTTTAAACCGCTGCAAGGAGTCAAGGTCTCCCAGGGGACCATAGCTGCTCAGGGTCTGGCTACAGATTAATGAGATGAAGCAGTGGAGAGGGTGGGAGGAATCTTGTTCAAACTATGGAGGCACTTGGTACATCCTTCCTTCTTTCACAATCCCCAACACACTACTGGCATTGTGCTGAGACCACAGCAGGAGTCAGAACCTAGCTTGAATGCACTTCGGAGAAGTGGTTAGAGGTTAGCCTCCGAGGCTGCCTGCCAGGGCACAGGGAGCTCTGATGGCCCAACATCCTCTTCTCACAGTAGAGCCCTGGGATTCAGGACCCTGCAGGGGACTATCTGAGATGGGGGCACTCCTGTGTTCATCTCTAAGCTGGGGAAGCCATGTTTCAGACTCTGGTTCTTGGTGACCTCACCTCCATCAACAGATGGTCCCTCGTTGTAAATGACCCAGGACCCAGGTGTCAAGCCACATTCAGGTTAGAGAAGGACACTGCAGTTTTGGTGTTGTCTTCTTCTTCCTTAGTCCATGTTGGTAGCTTTCGCTGCACAAAAGCCCAGACTACCTTCTGCTGCTGTTTCCTGACACTGCACAGCTCCTGACTTGAAAGTACCATTGAGTCCCCTGAGACTCAGGACAGGAGGGATGATCCCATGGTCCTCAAGACAAAAGATACCCTGGCCACTTCTCAACAGAACCAGCCTATGTCTCAGCCACCCTTGTCTCTCTACATCTCCCTCAGACTTGAGGAGGCTAGACTCCCAACTAAAATGGAGACTTGGTCGGGTCCTACACATGAGGCCAAGGCCTTGCACCCCTTATTCACCCCTTCATAATATCCAAGGCACTTCAGCTCCTCTGCCATAATCCTGTTAGGAAAACCAGAGGCATACAAGTGACCTCAGTATTTATCTCCTGTCTACAGATGGGCCTTGCCAAAGACACTTCAGTCATTGTGCAATTAATTTTGGATTAATTTTTGGCTGTGAATTCAGAAACCTTTTGAACTTACCACCTTTGGTGAGCCCAGTTTAAGAAACTGCTCCCATCCCCCACTGCCCTGCTGGCTGAGGATACCAGGAATTCTTTTTTTTTTTTTTAATGTTTATTTATTACTCCAAGTTACATCTCTGTCATAGTGCCCTCTTTCCACCTCTCCTGGTTCCACCCTCCCACCCTCTCCTCCCTCTCCCACCCATCCCACTCCTCTGATGTGGAGTGTCCTTACATATCAGCTGCTCTCAGTTCAACAGACATATGAGGGCTATGAGCTTCCTCTTGCTCTGGGGGCTTACATGGTAGCACCCCTAGCACAAATTGTCTCATTAATAGGTAACAAAGTCTATATTTCTGATCCTTTTGGTGTGTTGGTTGTAGGATAGTCATCCTGTACTATATGGTTAAAATCCAATTACAAGTGAATAGATGCCATGTGCATCCTTCCAAGTCTGGGTTAGCTCACTCAGGATGAGCTTTTCTAGTTCCATCTATTTGGCTGCAAATTACATGATTTCCTTGTTTCTGATGGCTGAGTAGTATACCATTATGTAGATGTACCACAGTTTTTTTATCCATTCATCAATTGAGGGACATCTGGGTTGTTTCCAGTTTCTAGCTATTACAAATAAGGCTGCTATGAACATAGATAAGGAAACGTCCTTGTGGTGTGGTGAGGAATCGTTTGGATGTATACCCAGAAGTGGTATGGCTGGGTCCTGAGGCAAAGCTGTTCCAAGTTTTCTAAGATATCGCCAGACTGATTTCCATAGTGGTTGCACAAGCCTGCACTCCCACCAGCAATGGAGGAGGGTTCCCCTTTCTCCACAACCTCACCAGCATGTGCTGTCATTTGAGTTTTTGATCTTAGCCATTCTGACAGGTGTGAGATGGAATCTCAGAGTCGTCTTGAGTTGCATTTCTCTTATGATTAAGGATGTTGAGCATTTCTTCAAATGTCTCACTGCTATTAGAGATTCTTTGTGAATTCTCGGTTTAGCTGTTTCCCATTTTTTGATTGGATTATTTGGTTTCTTTGTTTAATTTCTTGAGTTCTTTATAAATTATGGATATTAGCCCTCTGTTGGAAGTGGGGTTGGTAAAGATCTTTTCCCAGTCTGTAGGCTGCCGTTTTGTTTGAATGACAGTGTCTTTTTCTTTACAGAGCTTTTCAGTTTCATGAGGTCCCATTTATTGATTGTTGGTCTTAGAGCCTGAGCTGTTGGTGTTCTGTTCCAGAAGTTGTCACCTGTGCCAATGAGTTCAAGGGTTTTTCCCACTTCTAATAGATTTAGTGTGTCAGGCCTTATGTTAAGGTCTTTGATCCACTTGGACTTAAGTTTTGTACAAGGTGATAAGTATGGGTCTAATTTCATTCTTTTACATGTCGACATACAGTTAGACCAGCACCATTTGTTGAAGATGCTGTCCTTTTTCCATTGTATGGTTTTAGCTTGTTTGTCAAAAATTAAGAGACCATAGGTGTGTGAATCATTTCTGGGTCTTCAATTCGATTCCATTGATCCACTGATCTGTTTCTATACCAATACCATGCTGTTTTTATTACTATTGCTCTGTAGTACAGCTTGAAATCTTGGATGGTGATACCTCCAGAGCTTTTTATTAATGTACAGGATTCATTTAGCTATTCTGGGTTTTTTGTTATTCCATATGAAGTTGAGAATTGCTTTCTCCAGGTCTATAAAGAATTGTGTTGGTATTTTGATAGGAATTGCATTGAATCTGTATATTGCTTTTGGTAGGATGGTCATTTTTATTATGTTGATCCTACCTATCCATGAGCATGGGCGATCTTTCCTCTTCTGATGTCATCAATTTCTTTCTTCAAAGACTTAAAGTTCTTGTCATACCAGGAATTCTTATACAAGCCATTCTGCCATGTGATGAGAGGTGTCAGCTACCTGGGCACAGATGGCCTAACCCCTTAGAGTCTTATTCAAGGAGAAAGGGATCCATAGTGACAACAGGTAGGGAGGGTGCCGTGAACAGCTGTGGCTGGTGACCAGCCAGTGTCAGTTAGGTTGGGCTTTGCAGGCTTACAGAACACAGAAGCCCTCTCAAGGTTTACAGAGGCAAACCTTTTCTTTCTGCATTTGAATATATCTCTTTTGGGTTAGAAGGAAAAGTTCCATTCCTCCTAGAAGCCCATCCTCCTAACTCCCTTTTAATCAATTTGACTTGACTTTGCAATGTGAATATTTCTGCTCCAAGACTCACCTTTGAGACCCTGGCATTTCCATATTTACATTTAAACCTTCCCAGTATTCTTAGGCAAATCATTTCTTACTGTGCAATTATAACTGCCCTGCTCAGACTATGCTGTCTTTGGTGGTTATGTAATTAAACAGCACAGATTTTTTTTTTTTTCCTTGACTGCACAAGGTGAAAAATGTTAGCTATTTCCACACTTCAGAGACCCGGCCGTTACAAGCATTAAAAATTACTTAAAACACAAATTTATGGCCCTGTGATCACGATGGATTGTGTTGCTGTAAATGAATTGCACTGCAAATTGCTGTTTTAAATTAAAATATAGCTTATTAGGAATGGCAGAAAAGTGATGGAGAGGGAAGCCAGGGTTCATATCATTGCTCCCCAACATCTGCCCTCCAAAACGGAGTGGCAATGGACTTGGGAAAAGCAGCTTCTCTCCTGCGTGTCACAGGGATTGCTTTTAGGCCATGTCCCTTGCCCTCCCCCACTCCCTGTAACCCCTCACCTATATGTCTTAAGCATGTACTTTGGGGCTCCATTGTGCAGACACAGAAAAGTAGGCAGGGGACACACAAAGAGGAAAATAAAGGTTTACCCATTCCTCAAAGAACCTTAAATCAGGTGAGGGACCAGGCTCTGTCTACATGGACAGACAGTGGGTAAGTAACAATGAGGAACACACAAAGAGGACACAATCTGGTGGCAGAGATGGGCCAAGACTATTTGGGAAAAGCTACTGATCAGTAGGTTTAATGTGCTTGGTTAAGCTAAGTGAGCAGGGCCTGCCAAAAGCAACTAGAATTCAGAATCTCAGAACGGGAAGATGCTTCTGTGAAGGAGACAACATCCTTGTCTCAAGCATGAGGAGACATTGGTTACCTATTGTTGCAGAATATCTGATCACACCATGAACCCCAAGACTGTAAACTGTAAAAACCTATTTCTAATTGTGGGATGGCTCAGCCTTTAATCCTAGAGCTCTCTGCTTACTGTAAACACATACTTGTGGTGTGCTCAGCTCTAAGCACACACCTTTAACCCAAGAGCTTTCTGTACTCAGGATTAAATAAAGTTAACACTAGTCAAGATGTGGAGCAAGAAACCAGCTGACGGGATTAAACAGGGGTTAAACATTGAGCTGAGGGTGTTTGATAGCATGGAGAAGGAACTGGAAGGTTTTCTCCTTTGGAAGTTTTCCTTCAGTTTTCTTCCTTCAAGACTTCTTCCTCTAGGTTCTTCTAGGCTTCGTTCTCTAAGGTTTTCAGCTGAATAAAAAAGTCAGCTGGGTGAGCTACGGAGTCTTTCCTTCTGGGATGTGAGCTGAGTAGGAAGGCTTTTTGTTTCTGGGGCATGGTAGAATAGGAAGACCAGCGGGGTGCTTTCTCTGCCTCTCTGAGCTAGCAGGCTTTCAACACAGCACCTGGCTCCCGAGTCTTCATTGGTAAAATTGAACAACAGGTGATTTATTTATTTTTTATTAAAAACAGCAACCTATTCTTTACCTGAGCACTTTTCAGGGGTGAATTTGGCACTCTGAGAACACAGACAGCCTGGAGGTCATAGGCTAAGTTTGAACCTCTCAACTTGGAACTCACAGAGTGACCTCGAAGAAAGAGTACATGAGGGGTGGAAACACCCTAGGCATATCTGAGGGGCAGAGGCATGTGGACGGGAGACACAGTGTGAGGGTGGCCTAACAGGGGTACTTGTGAGTGTGGGGCCTGATGTGGAAGTCATTGCTCCCTATGGAGCTTGTGAGACCTGGAGTAACGTGGCACCATTGTGCTTGGAAAGACCCACTGTATAAGGGCTGGAAAGACACAAACTTGCAGTCACTACTGGTGCCACTAGGCAGGATTTCTAACCAGAAACCTGACACAGAAGAGCTCACAAAATGGCTTAGGCCCCTAAGCCTTCTGTAGCTCCCACAGCCTGGACACCTTTGTTCCCCAGAGTCCCCTGACACCTTCATATCCAGCCATGCAGTCTGGCAGTCTTATCACGGGTCAGCCCAAAAAAACTTTGATGGAGTAGGCTTTGATGTAGGAATACTTTCTATTTCTACCATTCCCAAATTACTATCTAGCAGTAACTCCATGTCAGGAATCATGTGGGCAAAGTGAGTGTTCTTGTTCAAAGGAAGCCCTGGGTGAATGAGCACAGTGGCCACGTGAAAATGGCAGGGTAAGAACCAGACTACACCTGGCCTGTGTACGGCGGTTACTCTAATGAGAATCCATTCCAGATGAGGAGAGTACTCCAAAGTCTAATCAGGCAAAGGTTCCCCAGATGTGAGCCTGACCCCAAAGAAAGCAGCAGAGATGATTCCACCTACAGTGGAAGGATGAGAGCCACACCCTAAGAAGATGTAAGAAATTAGAGACACAGGAGTGAGAGCTCGAGAGAGAGGAATACCAGCCTCCCCTCAGGCCAACCTGGAAGAAAGAAGAACAGAGATGGAACACAAAGCAAAAGTCCCTGCATCCCCCTGTGACATTGTGACATGCCCTTATTCAGTCCAGAACTCTGTAATCAGGTTACTTCCCCAAAAAGTCTCATAGTGGGGAAGCAGACGTGGCTCTGTAGGTAAAATGCTTGTTGTGAAAGCATGAGGACATAAGTCTGGATCCCAGAACTCACATAAAACGCTGGGCATGGCAGTATGTACCTTTATTCCCAGAGAGGCAGGGGGACGCCTGAGGCTCTTTGGACAATCAGTGGAATCAGTGACTTCCAGGTGTGAGAAGACCCCGTGCCTCTGGTTTTCACACACATGTGTATGACTTTGGGTTAGACTGTTGTGACGGCTACTGTTTATGTCACCTGCACATGAGCTTGGGTCATTTAGAAAGGGAAACTTCAACTGAGAAAATGCCTCCATCACACTGGCCTGTAAGCATGTCTGTGACTGATGGTTGGCGTGGGCACTGTGGGCAATGCAACCTCTGGGCCAGTGGTCCTAAACTATAGAAGAAAAAAACCCCGAGCAAGCCACGAGGAACACGCTAGTAAACAATGGTTCTCTATGGTCTCTACTTCAGTTCCTGCCTCAGGTTCCTGCCTTGGCTCACTGACTTGGGTTCCCTGATGATGGGTTACAAGCTGTAAGATAAAAATAAGCCCTTTCCTTCTCATGCTTCTTTTGGTCATTACAGCAATGGAAGCCCAAACTCAGACAACTGTACTTATAACTGTCTTGGGAAGGAGCGCCTGGTTTTGGTGGTGTTCTCTGTGGTCCTGAGATGGAAGAAGTGCAGTAGAGGTGCCAAAAAGAGCCCTGGAGACTATTCAGTCCTAAAATAGATTACCCCTTGCTGCCGACCACCGTGGGCGGGGGTCGTAGCTTTCCGATCCAAGGCTCGAGAAGATTTCCAGGTAGGGGCGGATTCGGCGTGACAGACAACATGACACACAAGAGGTTCTGTGCTGCTGCAAAGTTTTACTTTTTCAAAG
>CAJQZJ010032670.1:1096085-1107770 GCA_907164525.1 Lophiomys imhausi | reverse complement strand
GTGGCTGCCTGGACAGTTCCCATTTTCTCTCCATACATTACAGCATCAATCTTCAGCCATTTGGCCCCATTTCTCTGACAGACTTTGGTTGTAGAGCAGGAATTATGAAGGACTTACCTACCCTGTCTTGGCAGAGCTAGGCTGTTGACTTATCTGCTTCCAAGTTTTGTCCTTTTTGGACAGAAGTCTGTCTACAGTTGAAGCAAGGAGTTTTTCTTGCCAAGAGAACGGCTTACCACCAATTCAATCATCTCCCACTGGAGATTCTTCGATGCTCATCTTCTACTTGGAGTAGAATAGGGGGTGCTGTCAGGAGCTGACATGTCTCGATATCAAAAAATCTTAAGTTAAGAAAACATCTTTGAATGCCATATTCTGCAGATCTCTTGAGGTTTTTTGAAGATGCCCTATCTATCTCTTATATTTAGATAAGCAAATATTGCTTGTTTCTTAGCAACTTGATTTCTGAGTAGCTTAGAAAATAACTGTGATAGACTGTCATAGTAACTAACAAAATGACACGTTTTCATGACTATTAGTTTCCGTTTCTTAATTATCCTAAACAGTTTATGTCGGTTGGTAGCGAGAGGTCAAAACTTGACATTTCATTTTTAAGTATTACTACGAACAATACCTTTAAGAAGCGTTACCCTTAATTTTGTATCAATATACAAAGATCAATACCAATGTGACCAAATATAATCTTAATTTTGTATCAATATACAAAGATCAATACCGATGTAGCCCAATACAATCTTAATTTTACATTAATATACAAGGGTCAATACCATTGTGGCCAAATATAATCTTAATTTTGTATCAATACACAAAGATCAATACCGATGTAGCCCTATACAATCTTAATTTTGCATT
The DNA here is from genome assembly GCA_907164525.1 of Lophiomys imhausi. NCBI lineage: Eukaryota > Metazoa > Chordata > Mammalia > Rodentia > Muridae > Lophiomys > Lophiomys imhausi. The sequence goes on along the minus strand of CAJQZJ010032670.1, from coordinate 1,106,897 downwards.
AATATACAATGATCAATACCAATTTAGCCAAATATAATATTAATTTTGCATCAGTATACAAAGGTATAAGGCTATATTCAATAATCTGTCCTTTTTTTTTATCTTTCCTATACTATTTCTATGTCCCATTTTTCTCAAGTCTGTTCACTCCTATATAGGAGAGAAAGGAGGATACAGAAAAGCAAAAGAGAGAAGTCCCTGGGTCTAACCTTCAAAACCCATTTAACAAGACCATTTAACAGCTTGTAGTCTTTTCCCCTAAATACCAAAATTTTCTATTATCTATCAAATAACCAAAGGGGGAGAACACCCTCCCCACCTTCTGGGGATGGGACGTTGTTCTCTTAAAATGACTTCCTGCTGATTTGGGACGTAGTAAACCTGTTTGGGGCCCAAATAAGAATGGAAAAATGGTTAAAAATGTTAATAGAATCATTTGATGTTCAGTCCTTTTGTGCTCAGCTATTTAGATGTCCTAAGAAGTTCATAGACAGAAGCTGATCTTCAGAGCTTTACTGAAGATCTGGCTGGAGTAGTCTGTGGAGCTGAACGATCTTAGCGATTTTGAGTTGTTGTGGTTGTAGACTTTTGAGGAAACTGCTATTGAAGAAGTCTGCAAGGCTAGATCATCTGGGCCACTTGTCTTCTTTGGTGTCTGATCTGTTTTCTGCTGAGGTTTCCCTTGTCCAGTTGTCCCTGGATTCTTTGAATGGATGCTTTAAATCTCCTGGAAAGATAAGAACAGAGCCCTGCCCTAATCCTAACTCTGAGACAATTACCTTTTTTTTTGGGGGGGGGTCAGGTAATATTTTTCCTGGAGCAAATTTGGTTTTTTTGATAATATATAAAGTATTACCTTTCAATCCGGATTAAAGAAGAAATTATTTTGATATTTTGGAGCTAAACAAACCTTTAGTGTATATATTTTGAGATCTCAAAGGACAATTTGTTTGAATTGCAGCCTGCCTTTTGTAAGTAGCTTTTAAACTTAAATCTTTCCAAATCCTATGTGCCTGTCTCTGCATTCTAAGTTTTGGGATCAAAGACATGTGGTTCCCAACTGATGGGATTAAAGATGTGCTCCTCCACTCCTGGATCAAAGTTTTTCTCTGTTTAGAGCTTGTTTTGTATCAGGTGGCCTTGAGCTCTGAGATCTGCCTGTTTCTGTCTCTAGTGTGTTGGGATTAAGGGTGTATTCTTCCCCAATGATGTGACTAAGGGTGTGCACCATCACCACCCTGTTTCTTGTAACTCTAGAATTTATAAGACAACTAACTCTATAGTGATCCTCCTGTCTCTGCTGGAGGTAAAGTCATGGGCTAACACCATGCATTATTTTACCTGGGCTAACACCATGCATTATTTTACCTTAGCTCTAAGTTTTTTCAACTCTTGAAGGTTTGTAAAACCAGGTTGAACAGCTGTCACCTTTAATTTATTTACAGTGTTTTAAACCTGTTACCTGCTTTTTAATGCCAAACAATGGAAATAGCCTATACCTCTACAAAAACAACAAAAAAAAAAACAAAAAAAACTTTTAAGCTGCTATCAAGTTTGTGTAATCTCTGTAGCCACCTGCAGTCTAACATTCTAATCTGAAATTAAGGCCATTTTCCTTTCATGCCAGTAAGGTAAATTATAGTTTGAAAATTTTATATTGTATTTTTATTATATTTTTAAGCTTATTAACTCTTTTCTTAAAAAAGTATTATTTATTTCTAGAACATAGCTTCCTCCCTCCTCCCCTCTTGGCCCCTCCCTTCCTCTCTCCTTCCCTCCCTCTCTCCATCCCTTCCTCCCTCCCTCCTTGTTCCTCTACTTGGTACTCTCCTTCTCCTCAGATGAGGTGGGTCCTCAAATATCATACTCCCTCAGATCTTGCGTCATGTGAGGCTCAAGAGCTTCCACTCGTACTGGAGCTTGATAAGGCACACCATCTAGGGTGTGGGGTTCCACTAACCTGCAGCAGATTCCATGACTCACTGGTGGGTAGAATTTTTCCTAGGATAGATATGCTGGGTTCCTATCTATTTGGGTGTGTGGGTTGTAGGATAGTTATCCTATGATGTATGGTTAATATCCATTTGTAAGGGAATACATACCATGTTTATCTTTCTGGGACTGCATCAGCTCACTTAGGATGAGCTTTTCTAGTTCCATCCATTTGGTTTTGAATTGCATGATTTCCTCATTTCTGATAGCTGTGTAGTATTCCATTGTGTAAATGTACCACAGTTTTTTTATCCATTCTTCAGTTGATGGACATCTGGGTTGTTTCCAGTTTCTGGCTATTACAAATAAAGCTGCTATGAACATTGTTGAGGCAATGTCCTTGTGGTTTCATTTCAAATCTTTTGGATATATGCCCAAGAGGGGTATGGCTGGGTCTTGAGGTAGATTTATTCCCAATTTTCTAAGATATCTCCAGATTGATTTCCAAAGTGGTTGCACAAGTTTGCAGTCCCACCAACAATGGGGGAGTGATCCCCTTTCTCCACATCCTCGCCAGCATGTGCTGTCATTTGAGTTTTTGATCATAGCCATTCTGACAGGTGTGAGATGGAATCTCAGAGTTGTTTTAAGTTGCATTTCCCTGATAACCAAAGATGTTGAACATTTCCTCAAATGCCTCTCAGCCTTTAGAGATTCCTCTTCTGTGAATTCTCGGTTTAGCTCTGTACCCCATTTATTGATGGGTTTATTTGATTTTTTGGTGTTTAATTTCTTCAGTTCTTTATATATTTTGGATATTAGCCCTCTGTCAGATGTTGGGTTGGTGAAGATCCTTTCCCACTCTGTAGGCTGCCGTTTTGTACTAAGGACAGTGTCCTTTGCCTTACAGAAGCTTTTCAATTTTATAAGGTCCCATTTATTGATTGTTTGTTTTAGTGCCTGAGCTATTGGTGTTCTATTCAGGAAGTTGCTACCAGTACCAATGATTTCAAGGCTTTTCCCCACTTTCTCTTTTATTAATGTTAGTGTGTCTGGATTTATGTTGAGGTCCTTGATCCACTTAGACTTAAGTTTTGTACAGGGTGATAAGTATGGATCTATTTGCATTCTTCTACATGTTGACATCCAGTTAGACCAGCACCATTTATTGAAGATGCTTTCCTTTTTCCATTGTATGTTTTTGGCTTCTTTATCAAAAATTAAGTGACCATAGATGTGTGGGTTTATTTCTGGGTCTTCAATTCGATTCCATTGGTCAACTGGTCTGTTTCTATACCAGTACCATGCTGTTTTTATTACTATTGCCCTGTAGTACAGCTTGAAATCCGGGATGGTGATACCTCCAGATGTTCTGTTATTGTACATGATTGATTTAGCTATTCTGGGTCTTTTGTTATTCCATATGAAGTTGAGAATTGTTTTTTCCAGATCTGTAAAAAATTGAGTTGGTATTTGGATAGGAATTGCGTTGAATCTGTATATTGCTTTTGGTAAGATTGCCATTTTTATTATGTTGATCCTACTTATCCATGAACAAGGGAGATATTTCCATCTCCTGATATCTTCTTCAATTTCTTTCTTCAGGGTCTTGAAGTTCTTATCATACAGGCCTTTCACTTGCTTGGTTAGAGTTACCCCCATGTATTTTATATTATTTGTGGCTATTGTGAAGAGTGTTGATTCCCTTATTTCTTTCTCAGCCCATTTATCTTTTGTGTAAAGAAGGGCTACTGATTTTTTTGAATTGATTTTGTATCCGGCCACCTTGCTGAAGGAGTTTATCAGCTGTAGAAGTTCTCTGGTGGAATTTTTGGGGTCACTGATGTACACTATCATATCATCTGCAAATAGGGATACTTTGACTTCTTCCTTTCCAATTTGTATCCCCTTGATCTCTTTTAGTTGTCTTATTGCTCTAGCTAAAACTTCAAGTACTATGTTGAAGAGATATGGAGAGAGTGGGCAGCCTTGCCTTGTCCCTGATTTTAGAGGAAATGCTTTAAGTTTCTCTCCATTTAGTTTGATGTTGGCTATTTGCTTGCTGTAAATTGCTTTTATTATTTTTAAGTATGGTCCTTGTATGCCTGATCTCTCTAAGACTTTTATCATGAAAGGGTGCTGTATTTTGTCAAAAGCTTTTTCAGCATCCAATGAGATGATCATGTGGTTCTTTTCTTTCAGCTTGTTTATGTGGTAGATTACACTGATGGATTTTCTAATGTTGAACCACCCCTGCATCCCTGGGATGAAGCCTACTTGATCATGGTGTATGACACTTTTGATGTGATCTTGGATCCGGTTTGCAAGGATTTTATTAAGTACCTTTGCATCCATGTTCATAAGGGAAATTGGTCTGAAATTTTCTTTCTCCATTGGGTCTTTGTGAGGTTTAGGTATCAGGGTAACTGTGGCCTCATAGAATGTGTTTGGCAGTATTCCTTCTGTTTCTATGTTGTGGAAGAGTTTGAAGAATATTGGTGTTAGCTCTTCTTTGAATGTCTGGTAGAATTCTGTGCTGAAACCATCTGGGCCTGGGCTTTTTTTGGTTGGAAGACTTCTAATGACTTCTTCTATTTCCTTAAGGGTTATAGGACTGTTTAATTTGTTTACCTGTTCTTGATTTAACCTTGGTAGGTGGAATCTATCAAGAAAATTGTCCATTTCATTTAGATTTTCCATTTTGTGGAGTACAAGTTTTTGAAGTAGGACCTAACGATTCTTTGGATTTCCTCAATGTCTGTTGTTATTTCCCCCTTTTCATTTCTGATTTTGTTGATTTGGGTATTTTCCCTCTGCCTTTTAGTTAGTTTAGCTAAGGGCTTGTCTATTTTGTTGATTTTCTCAAAGAACCAGCTCTTGGTTTTGTCGATTCTTTGTATTGTTCTTTTTGTTTCTAAGTTGTTGATTTCAGCCCTGTGTTTGATAATTTCCTCTCGTCTGCTCCTCTTGGGAGTGTTTGCTTCTTTTTGTTCTAGCTCTTTCAGGTGTTCTTTTAGGTGGCTAGTATAGGAATTCTCCAGTTTCTTTTTGAAGGCACTTAGAGCTATAAACTTTCCTCTTAGCACTGCTTTCAATGTGTCCCATAAGTTTGGGTATGTTGTGCCTTCATTTTCATTGAGTTCTAAGAAGACTTTAATTTCTTTTTTTATTTCTTCCCTGACCCAGAGGTCATTGAGGAGAGAGTTGTTCAGTTTCCATGTTTTTGCAAGCACTCTGTTGTTTTGGTTATTGTTGAAGCCTAGCTTTATTCCATGATGGTCTGATAAGTTACAAGGAGTGATTTCAATTTTCCTGTATCTGTTGAGGCTTGCTTTGTGACCGACTATATGGTCGATTTTGGAGAAGGTTCCGTGAGGTGCCAAGAAAAAAGTGTATTCTTTTGTTTTGGGGTGAAATGTTCTGTAGATATCAATTAGGTCCATTTGACTCATGACATCTGTGAGGTTCATTATTTCTCTGTTTGGTTTCTGCATTGTTGATCTGTCCAGTGGTGAGAGTGGTGTGTTGAAGTCTCCCACTATTAATGTGTGAGGTTCAATGTGGGATTTGAGCTTCAGTAGTGTTTCTTTAATGAATGTGGGTGGTCTTACATTTGGGGCATAGATGTTTAGTATTGAAATTTCATCTTGGTGGATTTTTCCTTTGATGAGTATATAGTGTCCTTCCCCATCTCTTTTGTTTAATGTTGGTTGAAAATCCAATTTGTTGCATACTAGAATTGCTACTCCAGCTTTTTTCTTGGGTCCATTTGCTTGGTATATCTTTTTCCAGCCCTTTACTTGGAGATAATGTCTATCTTTTTTGTTTCTTGTAAGCAGCAGAATGCGGGATTCTGTTTTCGCATCCATTCTGCTAGCCTGTGCCTTTTTATTGGGGAATTGAGTCCATTGATGTTGAGAGATATTAATGACCAGTGATTGTTACTTCCTGCCATCTTGATGTTGGTAGAAATAGTGTGTGAATGAGCTTCTTTCCTTTTTTTTTTGCTGCAGGCATGCTATTTGCTTCCTGTGCTTTCTTGTGTGTAGTTAACCTCTTTGGGTTGAAGTTTTCCTTCTAACATCTTCTGTAGAGCTGGATTTGTGTATAGATATTGTTTGAATTTAGCTTTGTCATGGAATATCTTGTTTTCTCCATCTATGTTGATTGACAATTTTGCAGGGAATAGTAGTGTGGCCTGGCATTTGTGGTTTTTTAGGGTCTGCAAGACGTCTGTCCAGGCCCTTCTGGCTTTTAGAGTCTCTGAAGAAAAGTCAGGTGTGATTCTGATAGGTTTGCCATTATATGTTACTTGACCCTTTTCCCTAGCAGCTTTTAAAATTCTTTCTTTGTTCTGTACATTTAGTGTTTTGATTATTATGTGGCGGGAAGATTTTCTTTTCTGGTCTAATCTGTTTGGGGTTCTGTAAGCTTCTTGTACAGTTATAGGCATCTCTTTTTTTAGATTTGGGAAATTGTCTTCAATGATTTTGTTGAAGATATTTTCTGGTCCATGGAGGACTCTTCTCTTTCTTCTATTCCTATTATTCTGAGATTCCGTCTTTTCATTGTGTCCTTGATTTCCTGAAGGTTTTGTGTCAGGACTTTTTTAGATTTGACATTTTCTTTGACAGATGTATCCATTTCTTCAATTTTATCCTCTGAGCCTGAAATTCTTTCTTCCATCTCTTGTATTCTGTTGGTGATGCTAGTGTCTGTAGTTCTGATTCTTTTCTTAAGGTTTTCCAGTTTTATGGATGTCTCAGATTGGATTTTCTTCATTGCTTCAACTTCCCTTTTCAGGTCTTCCATTCCTTTAAGTGCTTTATTCATTTCCATCACCTCCTTTGCAGTACTTTGTTGTTGTTCTCTGAGGTATTTGATTTCCTCCCTTAGGCCTTCTATTATTAATATAAGCATAGGATTAAGGTCATTTTCCTTTGCTTCAATTGGGTTCAGCTGTCCAGAGTTGTCTGTAGCATTATTGCTAGGATCTGGAGACATCCTATTGTTTTGGGTTTTTTTTACCATGTTCTTGCGCTGACCTTTTGTCATCAGATGGACCCAGGTGTTATCTGTTTGTTTCTTTTGTTACCTGACCTTGGTGCTCAGGAAAACTCCCTGCCCTGGGGGTTGACTGATCCTGAGATCCTGGTGTTTACCTCCAGATGGCGGGCAGGTTCCTGTAATAGACTGACTGGCTCTGGGAGAGGAGGGTGGCTGCCGCTCTCCTCAACTGCTTGTGACTCAATTGGACCAATATAGAGGGGATTGGAGTGGGGAGAGGGCTAGCCTCTGAGGACCTGGGAGCTGACAGGTCTCCTCAGAAAGGCAGGTAGAGCTGTGGTTGGGTCTGTGTTCTCCTCTCACTGACCCAGTCGTTCTGGCTCCCCAGATAGGCTGACTATGCAGGCAGGGAGCTCCACCCACAACAGATGCCGGCCTCAGTGCCCCTGTTGCTGACTGCCTCAGATGCTTGGGTGCTAGGGTGAGTGACCCACCCGCCCCAGTATTTGTGGAGAACACACTGTTGCGGGCTCTGTTTGCAGGCAGTCTTGGCTCCTAATTGCTTTGCTGTGACTGGGTTAGGTCTCTACCTCTCCGCTACAGTGCACGCTGTGACACCATGTTGGAAACTCCGGAAAAAAATAATCTCACTTACCTTTGCTCTTGTGGTGCGGCTCAAGTGCAGGCTGAATATCAGGACATCACTCTCTTAAAATGACTTCCTGCTGGTTTGGGACGTAGTAAACCTATTTGGGGCCCAAATAAGAATGGAAAAATGGTTAAAAATGTTAATAGAATCAGCTATTTAGATGTCCTAAGAAGTTTGTAGACAGGAGCTGAACTTCAGGGCTTTACTGAAGTTCTAGCTGGAGTAGTCTGTGGAGCTGAACAATCTTAGCAATTTTGAATTGTTGTGGTTGTAGACTTTTGAGGAAACAGCTATTGACGAAGTCTGCAAGGCTGGATCGTCTGAGCTACTTGTGTTCTTTGGTGTCTGATCTGTTTTCTGCTGAGGTTTCCGTTGTCCAGTTGTCCCTGGATTCCTTGGATGGGTGCTTTAAATCTCCTGGAAAGATAAGAACAGAGCTCTGCCCTTATCCTAACTCTAGGACACTACCTTTTTTGGGGGTGTCAGGTAATATTTTTCCTGGAGGAAATTGGTTTTTTGACAATATGAAAAGTATTATCTTCAATTGAAATTAAAAAAGAAATTATTTTGATATTTTGGAACTAAACAAACCTTTAAGTGTGTATATTTTGAGATCTCAAAGGACAATTTGCTTTGAATTTCAGCATTCCTTTTGTGAGTAGCTTTTAAACTTAAATCCTTCCAAATCCTATGTGCCTGTCTCTGCATTCTAAGTATTGGGATCCAAGACATGTGGTTCCCAACTGATGGGATTAAAGATGTGCTCCACCACCCCTGGATCGAAGTTTTTCTCTATTTAGAGCTTGCTTTGTGTCAGGCTGACCTTGAACTCTGAGATCTGCAAGTTTCTGTCTCTAGTGTGTTGGGATTAAGTGTGTATCCTTCTCAAATGTTGGGATTAAGCCTGTTCCTTGTAACTCTAGAATTTATAAGACAACTAACTCTATAGTGACCCTCCTGTCTCTGCTGGAGTTAAAGGCATGGACTTTCTGTGTTAAATTTATCTAACATGATTTGAGTCCTATTATAAAAATCCATGTTATCCATTTGTTTTACCTATGATGGTTCATCTTTGCTGCCAACTTGATTGGATTTAGAATCACCTCTGAGCCTGTCTTTGACAGTGTTTACAGAGAGATTTAACTTAGCTAGGAAGATCCCCCACCCCCAAGCATGGGTGGTCCAATCCTATGGCCTGCGATCCTGGACTAAATAAAAAGGAGAAAGTGAGCAGAGTGCCACATTCATCCATCTCTGCTTCCTGACTGAAGATGTCATGTGACCAGCTGCCTTCTACTTCTGCCATCATGACTTCTCCACTGTAAAGGACTAGATCCTCAGGCTGTGAGCGAAAAATAATTCTTCCTTCCTTGAGTTGCGTTTGTCAAGCATTTTCTTACATCAAAGAAAAAAGCAATTAATACCAGCTGTTTTCAGTTTTGTCCTTTAACACTAATTTTTTATACTATGTTTTATAACAGTGTAACATCTTCCTTGAGGCATAATTGGCACACAATACATGGCAAACATTTTTGTTTAACAGTGTGACCTGTTTTGACAGATATATGCATCCAAGAAACCATGACCATAACTAGTAGGTAAGCATACTTATCATAGGAACAACCCCACTTCTGATACTAAGTTGCTATATTAATGACTTTCTGTGTGGCTGGAAAGAACAGTCTACACCTGTGCATTGATGGCCTTGGTTTGGTCTATTTAGAAGCTCTCAAGTAAAGCTAATATAGACATTAGACACAATTTTTGTGTGATCCTCTGCCTTTTTGTTTTTCCAGGAGTGGAATGTTTGGATCACATCCAGTGTGTGCTGAACTCTTTAATGAACTGACATAGTATTTCCAGTATGGCTTTACTTGTAAATTCTACCTACTCTTTAAAGAGGAAGTTAGACTATTTCTAAAGACTGAGCCCTAAAACTGAGTAAGAGAGAAATTTTAATACAACTTATTTTATAAAGTTAGAATTACTCTGATAATGAAAACTACACAATGTCCTATAAGAAAAAAATACAACAGCAAATTCTTGTTACAAACATGGATAAAAATTTTTAAAACAATTTGCATATTAAATTCAACTATACAGAGAAAGGATATTGTGACTGACTAAGCTTATGTTCCTGTAGATGTTAGGTCAGTATTAAAAATCCAGCAATGTAGCCGGGCGGTGGTGGCGCACGCCTTTAATCCCAGCACTTGGGAGGCAGAGGCAGGTGGATCTTTGTGATTTCGAGGCCAGCCTGGTCTACAAAGTGAGTCCAGGACAGCCAGGGCTACACAGAGAAACCCTGTCTCGAAAAAAAAAAATCCAGCAATGTAATTCACCCTACTAGCAAAGAAAACAAATCACACAACTTCTTCATGCAAGTTTTGGGGGCCCTATTTTCACTTATCTGTGATTCCAGTAACATGATTCCAGGTATTGAGAGTTTTACTTATTCAGTGTCTTAGGGTTTCTGCTGTTGTGATAAAATACCATGACCAAAAACAACTTGGGGAGAAAAGGATTTATATTGTCTTACAGCTTGTAGTTCATCATCCAGGGAAGTGAGAGTAAGAGCTCAAGGCAGGAACCGGAGGGAAAAACCATGGAGGAGTGCTACTTATTGGCATGCTCCTCAAGGCTTGCTCAGCCTGCCTTCTTATAGCCACGGGGACCATCAATCACAGTGACATCACCCACAGTGATCTGGGTCCTCCCTTATCAATCATCAATTAAGAAATTGCATCACAGGCTTGCCCACAGGTCAATCTGCTAGGGGGCACCTTTCTCTGAGGTAACTCTTCCTAAATGACTCTAGCTTGTCTCAAGTTAACATAAAAGTAGCCAGTACACTTTATATTCACATACATGTTTTGAGCTTTATTCAAGAGCGAAGCTGGATTCCTCTGAATCAAGATTGGTTCTTTTGAACCCTTTAAAAAATGTATTAGGTGTGTTCTAGGACATGAAGAATTGCAAGAACTGCAAGCCTCTGTAAGCTTCCCCCCCCCCCGCTTGCTGGCTTTCATAGTGCCAGAGGTGCTGTGCAGGCTGCTGTTAGTGGTGGTAATCTCCCTTGAAAGATGTGCACGCTGGCACAATAGAGGCAGAGCTGCTATGGAATAACCAACTGTGATCTGATTGGATCTGAGATCTGCTCCAAGGAAGGGCGTGCATTGTAGAGAGCTGCGAAGTGCCGCGCCCTAAAGATGGCGCTGGCCTCC
>CAJQZJ010032670.1:1065181-1086085 GCA_907164525.1 Lophiomys imhausi | reverse complement strand
GTGCAGCAAGGACTGGTCTGCAGCAAGCTGTGTGCAGCAAGGACTGATCTGCAGCAAGCAGTGTGCAGCAAGGACTGCTCTGCAGCAAGCTGAGAGGCAGTCAGAGGCCTGCAGCCCTCCTGTCAACTAAACCTGATTCCAGATTCTAAAACTGCCTAAACGGTTCTCATTAAAATCCCAGTGGGGTAATGTCCACAGAACAGTGATGACTCAAGCCTGCTGAGTCTGGGTTATAACAGCACCCCTACCCAGACATGCTTGGTTCCCATGGTGTGGTCCGTTCCCCTGTCAGGAGAAAGGATGCTTCCTAAAAGGATGAGCTGATGGCACTGCCAGACTTGGGAGGTCTACCACACATCCAACATCTTCTATGATTTTGCAAAAAATGTAAAGAAATATAAAAATTTTTATCAGTAAAATTAGATAATAGGGATAAAGTGGAAGCAGATCCACAGATCATATGGATTAAATAAAAACTTTTAAAAACTCCCTAAATATAGTCAAGAAATTAAAAAAATCTATATTAAGGAGAATGGGAATCTATAGGAAAGTTCCCAGGAGACTCTCTACAAACAAGAATCTACTTGAATTTAACAATCCACTAGGCAAGTTCATCAATGGAGTAAATATATGTAAAAAATGAGACTGAATGGTCAATAAAAATAGCCTAACTGGGTCCCAGATAAAACAGAGATGAAGAAAGTCAGATAGAGCATAAGGAGGGAGAACCTCAACACAGGCAAATCCTGACCAGCCCATGTACAGGAGACAGGGACAGAGCAGAACTGTGATTAGGGAAAAAATAGCTAGGGGTTTTTTCCCCAAGACTTTCATGATATCAAAACACAGATTCAAGAAAATCAATCAACGGGACATGATGGCACATGCCTTTAATACCAGCACTGGAGGAAGCAGAAACAGGCAGATTTCTGTGATTTCAGGGCCAGGCTGGTCTACATAGTGAGTTCCAGGACAGCCCAGGCAATGTAGAAAGACTCTACCTCAAAAAAAAAAAAAAGGAATAAAGAAATAAAATTAGTAAGCACAAGTAGGATAAGACAAAGAGAATCTTGGTGTTAATCAGAGAAAAATCACTGGTGATCGGAGATGAGGACAAAGGTGAGCAAATGACTTTCAACAGAAACTATGGAAGTCACAGGGCAGTGGGAGGCTGCCCTTAAAGAGGAAAGGATAAGAAGAAAGCCTCTAACCTGGTACCCCATAGCTAACAAGATTTTTTTAAGTCCATGGAGACACCATGGACTTAAAATACAAAAAGCTTAGAAAATTCATTTTACCACTGTGTGTGAAGACATTATGGCGGGCATGTTAGCCATGGGAAACTAGTGGGAAGGATGAAGCTATGCTGACAGGTGGACATTTGTGGGAAGGGAGACCTTCAGGGCACGGTCCAGATATTTGTTGCTTAGAATGATCTTAAGACATTTCTACAGTGATAGAAGTAAGAAAAGCATCAGCATGGCATTTAAAACCCCAAAGGGGAAATACATAACAAAAACTGTGCAGGATTTTTCAATCACTCTGAAAGTAGTAAAAGTACTAACTTAAGATCCGTGTTTTATAATTGAGTTAAAAACAACAATGTAATCTGCAAAGCTGTGCGTGGCGACACCCACGATTCAGGCTCTGGGGAAGAGAAGATGAAATGACTGGTCTTACCAGTCAATCAGGCTGCCTGCTTGGAGGATTCTTGTCTGGTAAGAGACCCTGTCTTTAAAAAACAAGGTGATGGCACCCTAGGAATGACACCTGAGATTATCCTCTGGCCTCCAGCATAATTTCTGTTTGCATGCCACTATGCTCCCCACCCTGATGAAAAAGGACTAAACCTCTAAAATTGTGAGCAAGTCAGAGTTAAATGCTTTCTTTATAAGAGTTTCCATGATCACAGTGGCTCTTCACAGCAACAGAACAATGACTAAGACAGGATCTTTTCTACCTGAATGAAGGACGTCTACTAAGATGCAGACTAACATTAAATTAAAAGTGAAAAAAACTGGTCGGGCACAGTGGCTCACGCCTTTATTCCCAGCACTCAGGAGGTAGAGACAGGTAGATCTTTGAGAGTTCAAGATTAGCCTGGTCTACAAAGTGAGTCCAGGACAGCCAGGGATATACAGAGAAACCCTGTCTTGGGAAAGAAAAAAAAATGAAAAGGAAAGCTGGTCCCCCTCCACTAAGGTCAGGAACAGGCCAAGTGTAGTCACACATCCTCCACTTCTGGGGTCAGGCGAAACAAGGGACATGAGAAAGAAACACATGAGAAACACAAACAAAGGAAACAAAACTATGAGACTGACATAATCCACACATGGCAAGAATGCTGAATGCCGCATTACACGTGTGTTCAGGACAACCATTAGAAATTATGAGTGAACTTACTAAATTTGTGGAATACATAGTTATATCTTTTTTAAATCACTTGATTTTTAGTTTGTCCCATTTTTGCTTTGAGACAGGGTCCTGCCTTGTAGCTCAGGGCCTTGAAATCTCCATCCTCCTAAGTCAGCCTCTCAAGTACCAAGATGACAAGTGTGGGCCACCACCATGTTTGGCTCCTTTGTGTTCTCATACCTTAGCTGCAGACAACTAGAAAACAATTCTTCCAGGGGGATCCAAGATGGCGGACGTATTTTGATTTCAGGGTTAACAGTCACAGGACGGCAAGTGTTGCAGGAAGCTGTACAAATGGCTTGACCCCTCTGGATCTCACCCAACTACCCAGGGACCACTGGGGATCCCTGGGCAGGACGCTCCCTTCCACTCTTGAACACGCAAGGAAGCCACTGAATCTGGGAATCGGGATCCCCCTCCCCCACCAGGAGAGACATGCTGGGTAAGTTCCAATCTAATACCCAGGGCAGATTCAGACCCCACACAGAGATAATCTCCACCCTGCTGGGCACCCCAGGTATCACACAGACGATCCAACTATCTGATGAAAGGTTTTGACCCTTGGAAGTGAGCGCAGCTCGGCTGCAAAGTGCCTTCAGGCTGCAGATTGCAACCCACTGCAGTGACGTCACTGGCCAGTTACCAGGCCGTGGGAGCGGCAAGGCTATTGGGGGTGAAGGGCAGATTTACCCACCACAGGAACCAACCCCGGGCAAACTGCGAGGTATTTTAAACTGTTGTATATTGGACTTTTTTATTAGTACTGGCCCTTTCGGCGGGGAACCAGAGCTTACTTGTACACAGCTCCACCCCCTGGATTAGTTAGTTCTCCACCTAGGAGGCGGGGCTGAATGACTCACCTTATAGGGGTGGAGTAAGGCAACTTGACTCCTACACCAAAGCGCCCCCTTTGGACCCAAGTCCAGAACAGCTGAAAAATTCCATATGGCCAGAGGCCCCAGACCAAAAAGAAAAAAAAAAAAAAAACAGAGCGAAATGACTCCAACAAAAGAAAGCAACGCTATTCCATCCAGCCCGAACCACCTCACCACAGTTGAAACACATGAAAATGATGACAATTCTACATTATGGAAAGTGATAGAGTCCCTTAAAGAAGAACTTAAATCTATGAAGGAATTCATAGAAGCCACAATTGCACATACGAAAGCGATGGAAAACACCATTAGAGAACTTCAGAACAAGGTGAGTCAACTTGAACAAGAAAAAGAGAGGGCAATGGAAGATTTCCAGGCAAAGACAAGCAAACTAGAGCAGGAAATGTACAAAACAAATAACATTACTCAAGAAATGAAAATGGAAATGGAAACAATAAAGAAAACACAGTCAGAGTTAAAAGAGGAAGTGGAGAATCAAGGGAAGAGAACAGGAACTATGGATGTGAGTACCAAAAGTAGGATTCAAGAGATGGAAGATAGGATCTCAGGCATGGAAGATTCGATGGAAGAAATCATTACAACATCCAAAGAAAATGAGAAAGCTAAAAAAAATCTCTCACCCACAATATACAAGAAATCAAGGACTCAATGAAAAGACGGAACCTAAGAATTATAGGCATAGAGGAAAGAGAAGACTCCCGACTCCATGGTCCAGGAAGTATCTTCAACAAAATCATAGAAGAAAACTTCCCAAACCTAAAGAAAGAGATGCCAGTAAAAATCCAAGAGGCTTACAGAACACCAAACAGATTAGATCAGAAAAGAAACTCATCTCACCACATAATAATAGAAACTCCAAATGTAGGCAACAAAGAAGGGATATTAAAAGCTGTAAGAGAAAAAGGCCAAGTCACATACAATGGGAGACCCATTAGAATTACACCTGACTTCTCCTCAGAAACTTTAAAAGCTAGAAGGGCCTGGACAGATGTCCTACAAGCCCTAAGAGAACATAGGTGCCCAGCCAGACTAATATACCCAGCAAAACTATCTATCAACATAGATGGAGAAAACAAGATATTCCATGACAAAATCAATTTTAAACAATATCTACCCACAAACCCAGCCCTACAGAAGATCCTAGAAGGAAAATTCCAACACAGAGAAGATAACTACACCCAAGAAAACAGAGTAAATAGAAACCTCCACAGCAACTAAACAAAAAGAAACACAAGACGACCAGCTATACCAAAATAATGGGAAATAACAACTCCTGGTCACTAATATCCATCAACATCAATGGACTCAACTCGCTAATAAAAACACACAGACTTACAGACTGGATCCGTAAACAAGACCCATCTTTTTGTTGCATACAAGAAACACATCTCACTATTGATGATAAACACTATCTCAGAGTAAAGGGCTGGGAAAAGGTTTTCCAAGCAAATGGACCCAGGAAACAAGCTGGAGTAGCCACCCTAATATCAAACAAAGTAGACTTCCAATTGAAGTTAATAAAAAAAGACAGAGAAGGGCATTACATACTCGTTAAAGGAAATATTCACCAAGAGGTCATCTCAATATTGAACATCTAAGCCCCAAATACAAAGGCACCTACACTTATAAAAGAAACGCTTCTAAAACTTAAATCGCACGTCAATCCAAACATTTTAATAGTGGGAGACTTCAACACCCTGCTCACAAGTATGGACGGATCATCAAGACAGAAGCAAAACAGAGAAATAATGAGTCTAACAGAGATCATGAACGAAATGGACCTAACAGATATCTACAGAACGTCTCACCCAAACACATAAGAATACACCTTCTTCTCAGCACCTCATGGAACCTTCTCAAAAATCGACCTTATAGTTGGCCACAAAGATAGCCTCAACAGATACAAGAAAATTGAAATAAACCCTTGTATCTTATCAGACCACCATGGAATAAAGCTGGACTTCAATAGCAAAAGAATCAACAGAAAGTCTACACACACATGGAAATTGAACAACTCTTTACTAGAGGACCACTGGGTCAGGGAAGAAATAAAGAAGGAAATCAAAGACTTCTTAAAATCCAACGAAAATGAAGACACAACATACCCAAACCTATGGGACACAATGAAAGCTGTGCTACGAGGAAAGTTCATAGCACTAAGTGCCTTCAAAAAGAAAATTGTGACAGCTCATATTAGTGAATTAACAGCTAAACTGGGTGAATTGGAAAAAAAAGAAGCAAACACTCCCAAGAGGAGCAGAAGGCAGGAGATCATCAAACTTAGGGCTGAAATCAACAACTTAGAAACAAAAAGAACTACACAAAGAATCAATGAAACCAAGAGTTGGTTCTTCGAGAAAATCAACAAATCAGACAGACTCTTAGCCAAATTAACTAAAAGACAGAGGGAGAAAACCCAAATCAACAAAATCAGAAATGAAAAGGGAGAAATAACAACAGACACTGAGGAAATCCAGAGAATATTTGGATCTTATTTTAAAAATCTATACTCGACCAAATTTGAAAACTTAAGTGAAATGGACAATTTTCTTGATAGATTCCACCTACCAAAGCTAAATCAAGATCAGATAAACAGATTAAACAGCCCTATAACCCCTAAGGAAATAGAAACAGTCATTAAAAAAATCTCCCAACCAAAAAAAGCCCAGGGCCAGATGGCTTTAGCACGGAATTCTACCGGACCTTCAAAGAGGAGCTAACACCAATACTTTTCAAACTCTTCCACAAAATAGAATCTGAAAGAACATTGCCAAACTCATTCTATGAGGCCACAGTCACCCTGATTCCTAAACCACACAAAGACCCAACAAAGAAAGAGAACTTCAGACCAATCTCCCTCATGAACATAGATGCAAAAATACTTAATAAAATACTAGCAAACCGAATTCAAGAACACATCAAAAGTATCATACACCATGATCAAGTAGACTTCATCCCAGGAATGCAGGGATGGTTCAACATACAAAAATCCATCAACGTAATTCACCATATAAACAAGTTTAAAGAAAAAAACCACATGATAATCTCGCTAGATGCAGAAAAAGCATTTGACATAATCCAACACCCCTTCATGCTAAAAGTTCTGGAGAGAATGGGCATACAAGGACCGTACCTAGAAATAATAAAGACAATATACAGCAGGCCAGTGGCCAACATCAAATTAAATGGAGAGAAACTTGAAGCATTTCCTCTAAACTCAGGGACAAGACAAGGATGTCCACTTTCACCATATCTCTTCAATATAGTACTTGAAGTTCTTGCTAGAGCAATAAGACAACTAAAGGAGATCAAGGGGATAAATATTGGAAATGAAGAAGTCAAATTATCCCCATTTGCAGATTATATGATAGTATACATAAGCGACCCCAAAAATTCCACCAGAGAACTCTTACAGCTGATAAACACCTTCAGCAAAGGGGCTGGATACAAAATTAATTAAAAAAAAATCAGAATCCCTTCTTTGTACAACAAACAAATGTGCTGAGAAAGAAATAAGGGAAACAACCCCCTTCACAATAACCACAAACATAAAATACCTGGGGGTAACTCTAACCAAGCAAGTAAAGGACCTATACAACAAGAACTTCAAGCCCTTGAGGAAAGAAATGGAAGAGGCCTTTAGAAGATGGAAAGATCTCCCATGATCATGGATAGGTAAGATCAACATAATAAAAATGGCCATCCCACCAAAAGCAATATATAGATTCAATGCAATTCCTATCAAAATACGAACACAATTTTTATAGACTTGGAAAGAGCTATTATCAATTTCATATGGAACAACAAAAAGCCCAGAATAGCTAAATCAATCCTGTACAATAAAAAAAAAAACATCTGGAGGTATCACCATCCCAGATTTCAAGCTGTACTACAGAGCAATAGTTGTAAAAACAGCATGGTATTGGTATAGAAACAGACCAGTAGATCAATAGAAACGAATTGAAGATCCAGAAATAGACCCACACACTTATGGCCACCTAATTTTTGACAAAGAAGCTAAAACGGCACAATGGAAGAAGGACAGCATCTTCAACAAATGGTGCTCGACCAACTGGATGTCCACTTGTAAAAGAATGAAGTTAGACCCATACTTATCACCCTGTACAAAACTTAAGTCCAAGTGGATCAAAGACCTTAACATAAGGCTGGTCACACTAAATCTACTAGAAGAGAAAGTGGGAAAAACCCTCACACTAATTGGCACAGGTGACAACTTCCTGAACAGAACACCAACAGCTCAGGACCTGAGACCAACAATCAATAAATGGGACCTCATGAAACTGAAAAGCTTCTGTAAGGCAAAAGACACTGTCATTCGAACAAAACGGCAGCCTACAGACTGGGAGAAAATATTCACCAACCCCACATCTGACAGAGGGCTAATATCCAAAATCTACAAAGAACTCAAGAAATTAAATGCCAAGAAACCAAATAATCCAATCAAAAAATGGGGGACAGAGCTAAATAGAGAATTCAAAAAGGAGGAATTCCTAATGGCCAGGAGTCACTTGAAGAAATGCTCAACATCCTTAATCATCAGAGAAATGCAACTCAAGACAAATCTGAGATTCCATCTCACACCTGTCAGAATGGCTAAGATCAAAAGCTCAATTGACAACACATGCTAGTGAGGGTGTGGAGAAAGGGGTACCCTACTCCATTGCTGGTGGGAGTGCAGGCTTGTGCAACCACTATGGAGTTCAGTATGGCGATATCTTAGAAAACTGGGAATAGTTTTGCCTCAGGACCCAGCCATACCACTTCTGGGTATACACCCAAATGCCTCTTCATGGAATCATAAGGAAGTTTCCTCATCTATGTTCATAGCAGCCTTATTTGTAATAGCTAGAAAATGGAAAAAACCCAGAAGTCCTTCAACTGAAGAATGGGTTAAAAAATTGTGGTACATCTACACAATGGAATATTATTCAGCTATCAGGAACAATGAAATTATGCAATTTTCAGCCAAATGGATGGAACTAGAAAAGCTCATCCTGAGTGAGCTAACCCAGACTCAGTAGGATGCATATGGCATCTATTCACTTACAGTAGGATTTTAGCTGTATAGTACAGGATATCAATACTACAACCAACACACCAAAGGGAACATGGACATAGACTTTTTATTTTTTTACTTTTTATATTTTTTATATTTTTTATTCTTTTTTATCTGTTTGTCTGCTTATTTGTTTGTTGGTTTTTTAGTTCTCTCTCCCAGGCAATGAGACACTTTTCACTGGTGGTACTGCCTCGTCGACCCCCAATGAATGAGGAGGCTCTTGGCCCTCATACAACCTCTCAACTGATATAAGGGACTGTTATATAAGGACACCCCACACCAGAGAAATGGGATGGAAGGGTTAGGTAGTAAAGAAAAAAAATGAAATGTGATGTTTCGGCCTTTTACTACTAATTGTCATAAACTGTTTAGGATAATTAAGAAATGCAAACTAATAGTTATGCAAGCTGGTCATTCTGTTAGGTACTATGACAGCCTATTATAGTTATTTTCTAAGCTAATCAGAAATAAAGCTGCTAAGAGACAAGCAACATCTGCTTATCCTAATATAAGAGATAGATAGGGCCTCTTCAAAAACCTCAAGAGATCTGCAGAATATGGCATTCAAAGATGTTTTTGTAACTTTAGATTTTTTTATATCAAGACATATCAACTCCTGACAGCACCCCCTATTCTCCTCCAAGTAGAAGATGACCATTGAAGAATCTCCAGTGGGAGATGATTGAATTAGTCGCAAGCCTATCTCTTGGTAGGAAAAGCCCCTTGCCCCAACTGTAGACAGAATGCTGTCCAAAAAGGACAAAACCTGGAAGTAGGTAAGTCAACAGCCTAGCTCTGCCAAGACAGGGTAGGTAAGTCCTTCATAATTCCTGCTCTACAATCAATGTCTGTCAGAGAAACGGGGCCAAACGACTGAAGATCGATGCTGTAATGTATGAAGAGAAAATGAGAACTGTCCAGGCAGCCACTGGTATGTCATTTCTTAGTTTTGGAAGCTGCAGGCCCTGCACTTCCTATATAATCAGATATATTTATCCCTCTCAGGTCTCTGAGGTGGTTGAAGAACAGACAGCTAGAGTCTCATAATTAAATTTTGAGTTGTTTAGGAGTCAAGAGAGTGTTATAGATCTAAGAAGATGCTTTTAAAATTGTGTTGCAAGTTAGTATGAAAGCTGAGTTAGATATAGAACTTTAAACTCATGGAGATGTTTAGATAGTAGAATGTTAAAGTCTGGTGACAATTACGTATGGACTGGACATTGGGAATGTATGCTAAGCCATATAACCCTCATAACTGTGGCCTAATTATCTCTGTTGTTTTGTATTGTATCTATTATTATAAGAGAAAGAGCCATGTGTTGGACTGAAAGGGGAAACTGTTGGAGGAAATAAAATATACCTTAAACTTAAAAAAAGGGGAAAGGATGGGGGTTTGAGGGTGGGAGGGTGGGACTGGAGGGAGGAATAGGGAGGGGACTGCGATTGAGATGTAACTTGAAGAAATAAAAAATAAAGAAAAAAAAGATTTCCACACTGAAAACTCTAAAGCATTTTGAGATAAAGTTAAGAGTTTCAATGAGGGGCTGGAGAGATGGCTCAGCGGTTAAGAGCACTGACTGCTCTTCCAGAGGTCATGAGTTCAATTCCCAGCAACCACATGGTGGCTCACAACCATCCATAATGAAATCTGGTGCCCTCTTCTGGCCTGCAGATATACCTGCAGACAGAACACTGTATACATAATAAATAAATCTTTAAAAAAAAAAAGAGTTTCAATGAATAAGGAGACACAATCAGTCACTCCTAGGTATTGTAAGCAAATGTCAGTTCTCCCTGTGTGTCTGTATTGCTGACACCCCCTCTCAACTCCTCTGGATTTCTGATGTGAAAACTAATAGTTTACATTTAGAAAATAACGGGTCAAAGCAGCCAAAGTTACCCTGGAAATAAATGAAGAACAGTGTTGGAGGTCAATCAAGACACAGTCAGCTTCCACGGTCTTGGGAGGCTGGGCCTGGGCAGGACCCACAGCTTGGTGAACAGAAAGAGGATGCAGCAATAGATCCACATGGGCACATGCTTGATTTTCAATAAAGGGTTGAAGCAATACGCCAACCCAAAGACCCAGAACCCAACCTCAAAATACACATACAAGTGTGTCTGAGAAGGGCCTTCGAAGTAAATGAAGACACGAAAGCTACACCACCTCTAGAACAAAAGCCAGGAGAACACCTTTGCCTCTGAGGGCAGACACGGTTTCCTGAGACAGCACAGGAAGCAATAATCATTCAAAACTGACCACTAGACAGCATCCAAAAGAAAACCTTGTGCATTTTCTTTCTGGTACTAAGGATTGAACCCAGAGCCTCATGTATGCTAGATAAATTCTCCACTGTCTAGTTACAATGCCAGCCCCAAATGAAACGCTATTAACTGAATCCTCAAACCATATTGTGAGAGAAAATAATCATGTGGCAAAGAATTAATATTCAAAACATATAAAAAGTAAACTTCTGTAACTTAATAATAGCAAAGACCTCAAAGTGGATTAACGTAAAACTCAGGGTCAGAGGACTTGCCCCAAGACATTGGTCTGATTCTTATTACTGAAAAAGGAAGTTTCCAATTAAAAAAAAATAGCAAACAGTTGAGCATGTGCCACAGGAAGGAATGTGGTAATGGGTGCTAAGCTATGAAACCTTTCTGCACATAAATTTAAACTGGAATCCTAGTGTCACGCTACAGGATAGTGAAGTGAATATGGCTGTCAACACAGACTGATCCTGATGAAGAGCAGTGGATATGCACAGTTTAAATGACACCGTGTCAGAATTCTTATATTCATCTCGCCGAGACAAGAACACAACTCCCATCTCCCCAGTCACTGAGCAATGGCAGTGAATAGTCACAGAAAGCTGTGACCAAAAAGGTGCAGGCCTCACTCTTGATGACAAAGATTTAGGAACCCTTGGTGAATCAATAAGGAAACTAACAGTTCAGATAATGAAAACTGAGCAGCAACGGAAAGGAATAAATTACTGAGCTGTTAAAGGAGAGCTCTCAAGAGAGTGGTGTGGCCACACCCAGGAGGCTGTGAGATGTCGTTGCAGCGCTGAGGTCAGGGAAGCTACGCTCATCTGTGGAGGAGACAGGCCAGGGTATTTGTCACCTGGAACTGGAGCTTTGCAGGGTGGTAACAACCCCCTGACTCTTGCTGGTGTTCTCTTATGCAGATAAATGGGTTTGTCAAAATGTTGCAAAAGGTGCACTTAAGAGTTGTACACTTAAGGGCTGGGTCAGTTGGTAAAGTGTGTGCTTTGCAAGCACAAGGACCTGAGTTCAAAACCAGGATCCACATTAGCCAGCCATGGCACTATGGGCTCCCATCCCAGCCCAGTTGGTGAGCTCTGGGCCTGCCTCAAAAAAAAGGGTGGAATGTGTCTGCAGAACAACATCCAAGGTAGTCCTCTGGTCTCCACACATTTGTGCACACATACCCACACTCACCTGCACACACTTGTACAACTGCACACACATGCACACACAGAAACAAGGTTTATGCATTGTATTCAAAATAAAACAGATGCATCAGCTCTTAACTGGCTGGTGATACATACACTTAAGTGATTAGAGATCACTAATGTCAGCTCACTTTGAATAAGGGATCCGTGTGCACAGGACAGATTGGGTACTGAACGGTAACCCTGGCAGTTCACTGTACAAGTGCCTTCCTTTTTTTTCTGTGCTTGAATATTTTCACTATGGAAGGAAGAGAGTATAAACCAAATACCCTTGTGTGGGCAAAACTCAAGTCGAAAACAACAGTCATCTCAACAGATGAACAGAGGTAAAATCCAGTAACAGTTCATGTTTGAAACATCAGAAAATGATGAACAGACAGAATTAATGGTGAAATGACTGAACTTCTTTCTCCAGGTCAGTACAAGACAAAGTTGTTTGCTTTCTCAGCTTCCATTAGAACTTATTCTACAGGGCCTGTCCAGGACAAAATGTAAATCTAAACAAATCTATATGTAAATAATGTGAAGTTGGAAAGTAAGCAAAACTGCCATTATTTTTGTGTAATTTATTAACATAAAGTCTAAAGCAGTCTTTAAATTTTTTTAAATTAACAAATTTACAAAGCTAGTGTGTACTTTATTAAATTGATATTTCTCTTTGCAAGCAATGAAATAATTGGAAAGTGAAATTAAAACAATACCAATAACATGAAGACATATGGCACATGTGCAAAGTCCACACATTTAAAATAACAAGCACCGCTGAGGGATATTAAAGACCTATCGGATGAAGCTGTGTAACACATTCGTGGATTGGAAATGCAAAGAAGTTAAGATGTTGATTTTCCTCTAAGTTTCTCTATAGATTTAATGACATTTCAATCACTCTGCAGAGACTGGCACACTGGCTCCTTAGTCCAGGTGGCAAAGCAAAGTACCTAGAAATCAGATCAGCCCAAGTGTCAGGGCGTTTACATTGAATGGTTTGGAGACTGAGTATGAAACAGTGGTGACTAATTCACCATGGGGTTAGCACAAACATGGATGAGAATTCTGAAACAGTTGTCTGTAGTGTCCCCTTGCTGTCCTGCCAATCTCTGTAATGCCTGTGGTGGCATCACTTGGTTCCTGATGGTGAAGGCGTCCTATTGCCTTACTTGGTTTGCACAGATGTAGAGCAAAAAACACAGACTATAGCAGACATGGGGTTAGCGATCATGGTCCCTGATGTCACCTAAACAAACATCACAATTCCTAATTCACTGACAGTTGGGATCCCAAACAGGGCTAGAGTTCTGTTTTGCTTTTTCTGACAAGAGTATATAAAACAAAACAAAACATCTTGAGGCCCCTTTCTAGAAAACAGCCTAAAAGCCGACAATGAGGTGTATTCCAGAAGGCAAGGATTCTTCCTGGGTATTGGCAAACAGGCAAAGCTGCCACGGTCCTTCTGAAGAGAGTGAAGAATGGATTTCAGGTGTGGAGGGCAAGCTGGTTGCATCTCCGCCCTGCGCTGGGCTGTGGGTGTGGTCAGCCACGGTACCACCTGGAGACCCTGCAGGGCTATGGGTCCCAGGTTGTCCCTTGGTAGTCCAGAGACCTGAACCAGAGAAGCTTCCTGTGCAGTCAAAGCGTCAGGTTTGCCTGTTTTCCTTCCCCAGCTGGGCTGGGGTGCTGAAGCAGAAAAGACGGCTGTGGATTATTTATAAGACGCCGCTTTGTCAGGCTGGTGGGAGAATGCCATCCTCAGCGAAGGGCTCCCCCGAGGTCAGTGCAGCCTGGTGATGTTCACTCCGTTGTGGCATCCCACATCTGCTGCACGGCTCGCAAATGCCCTCCCGGTGTATTGACCAGTTAGAGTGCTCTGGGGCCAGGGGAGAAAGAGAGTGGCTGGGTTCTGCCCTGGAAGTGGAGCTCAGGGGTTGACAGAGTGCAGGCTTACCCCTCCATGGCCACGACATCACAATCAGCTGAACCTCACCATTGCCCCACTTAACTCAGAACGGAGGTGCCAGCCCTGTGGCCCCCCCTGCTTAACCAGGAAAAGCAGATCTAAGACTCTCTTCTCAGAGGGAACCTCTCTGGACATGATGTGGGGCTCACAGTCCTTGTTCTGGGACAGCTTCCCCATAGGGATGTAAATGCATTCTCTCAAACTCTCCATCTGAATGGCCTGCATGCTTATATTTATCCCTGCCGCCCAAGTATCCCTCAGCAGAATAGGGCCCAGGTACGTGCTGGTCAGTAAGCTTGATTCTCACGGCACACCAGGTGGACTTAGCCAGTCATTTGTGCCACAGGCCAGCAGAAGGTCACCTCCCAAAATTAGGCAAGCACCCGGATGTTATAAAAAGTGACAGCATGGGGATTTATTTGCCTTCCCACGGAGCATACCTCAATGTCACCACCGAAGTCTGGAAGTTGGGCAGCATGGGTGGTAGGAGGAGTTAGCATGACAGTTGTGGCATTCCATAAGCAATCCAGTGACCTCGCATTTGCTCATTTTTCTTGGTTTATTTTATGATGGAGAACATTTACTAAAAATGCTTATTTTTAGTTGTGCACTGAAACTTAGACATCTGTGTATACCACACTTACAGGCATACACACACACACACACACACACACACACACAACAGCTCACACAGACACCTAAAGAATGCTAGAGCTGAGTGTGGCCTACAATAATATTCTATTAGCTGAAGCCCATCTTTCTTCTTGTTGGAAATTTCCTTAGTTGCTTTTGTACAGTACTTCAAGAAAGTGGAATTTTTTGGACATGAAGTGTTACAGCACAGAGTTGACTTCAGCAAAGCTTGTCAGGAGGGGCCCTGGGTGCATTCAAGTTTGAAGGAGGCAAAGCTAATTAAGACTGACAGCCTTACCTTCCCGTGGTTGGCCTAGGCTGTCCCCTAAGACGGTGCTGTACAAATACACTGTCCCCAAGAGGGATGCTGCACAAGGGCTACCCCTCTTAGTGCTCACAAAATCAAGTAAAAACACCTTTGCAAGCAATAAAAGAAGAAGAAAGGAAGGAAGGAAGGAAGTGTAAAGTAAAACCCAAGGACAAGGGCCGGTCCCCAGGCGCTCACCTGCAGCTTGTGGAGTTCCTGTGAGAGGAGAGCTCTCTGCCAGGGGGACTGGGGAACTCTTCATTGCATTTGCACCTGGGCTCCCACAGACCTGGATTATTACCTGCAAAGGTGAACTTTATCCTCTACTTTTAATGTTCTCAGCAAGGGGAGGGGTCACTCCATCACTCTTCCTTTTCAACCCCCTCCACTCCCCATCACCCCCACCCCCATCTTTCAGACTGTAAGAAACTATGACAGATGAGTCAGCAGGAGAACAGGGGCCCAGCCACATACTCCTAGTTTTCCCAGCTGTTCCTCCCAGTCAGATGCTCCCTGCTCAAGAGGCCTCAGGAGTCTGCCCGTTGGGAATGTGCACAGGCTATGTTTGGCTTACCCAGACATTGTTCAAAGTTAACTTTGGAGGTCTCTGATATCGGGAACTAGGAAGAGGAGAAGTGTTCTTGTTAAATCTTGTGGGAAAGCCTCCATTTGATAGGATCAGTGAATTTTCACGGAAGACTATATTGAACAAACAAAGGAGCTTAGATATAAGTCAAGATTCAGACAAATGGGAAAAACTGCCATGAGACAGCTTGCATCTGATTTTAAATAGAAAACTCACACTAGGATGTTAATTCCTGTAGTGAGACACAGGAGGAAAATAAGAATCATAGGCAGCAATGAAACACCTTACAGATCACACACAGGATGTGCTTCTTTTTTATCTTTTAGTGCTGGGAATGAAACTTGAGTCCTCACACACAGACTAGTACTGTGCCACTAAGTCACATTCCAGCCCCTCTTTCTGTCCTTCTAAAGGGTGTGTGTGCTTGAAGTTCCATTTTTCCCTCTGACAGCTTTGGTAATTCGGAATGAGTGCTTATTTTATCTAGGTTGTAGAATTTACTGCCATAGTTTTTCAAAGTGTATTATCATCACATAAACACCTGTCATGTCTGTGGCGATGTCCCTCTTTCAGTCCTGAGATTGGTAATTAATGTTTTCTCACCTCTTCCTTGATTGGTTTAACAGTGTCACTCTAGTGACATATTTTCTGTGATTTCTTGTTCTCTGTTGTTGTATTTAAATTTTTTTAACCTTTTGTTATGGTTTAGACACAAAATGTCTTCCCAAAGAACATGTGTGTAAAACTTTGACCCCCAGTCAACAGAGTGGCGGCCTCTGGAAGGTGACCAGGTCATGAGGGCTCTGACTAGACTACCCCAGAGTGCACACTAGCCGGTCATCGCTCCCGCCCTACTGGGAGGTGATGCAGACCTTAGGGAGCAAGCCTAACTGATCACTGAGAGGCGGGTAATAGTTTGAAATGTGTCCATTGCTGGTGGGAGTGCACCACTATGGAGGTCAGTCTGGCGATATCTTAGAAAACTTGGAATAGCTTTGCCTCAAGACCCAGCCATACCACTTCTGGGTATACACCCAAATGACTCCTCACCAAACCACAGGATGGATGGTTCCTCATCTATGTTCATATCAGCCTTATTTGTAACAGCTAGAAACTGGAAACAACCCAGATGTCCCTCAACCGAGGAATGGATTAAAAAACTGTGGTACATCTACACAATGGAATAGTACTCAGCCATCAGAAACAAGGAAATCATGCAATTTGCAGCCAAATGGATGGAACTAGAAAAACTCATCCTGAGTGAGCTAACCCAGTCTCAGAAAGATGCACATGGCATTTATTCACTTATAGTCGAATTTTAGCTATAGAGTATAGGATATCTATACTACAACCAATGCACCAAAGACTTTTTCATCCTGTCAATGAGACACTTTGCCCTAGTGGTGCTGCCTTTAGGTCCTCAGTGTATGAGGAGGTTCTTGGCCCTCATGACTGCTGAACTGGGGTGGGGGACTGTTATGTAGGGACACTCCACTCTAGAGGAGTGGGATGGAAGGGATGGGGGTAGAGGGTGGGAGGGCAGGACTGGGAGGGGTGGAAAGAGGACACTGATGGAGATGTAACCTGAAGTAATAAATAAACATTTTAAAAACTGAAATGTATGTTGTCCTCTCTTTTCCCCTCTTCTCTCCTCTCCTCTCTCCTCTTTCTTCTTCCTCTCTCTCTTATCCTCCCCTCTCCCTCATGTGCACCATGAGGTGAGCCACTGCACTCCACCACATACGCCCAGCCACGAGACTGGGCTTTACCAAAGGACCAGAGGCAATGCAGCCCCAGAGACCATGAACCGAAAGCTCCAAAGCCCTAAGCCAAAACAGCCCTTCAACGGGGATCCCATTCAAATGCATGTGTCTTAGGTGAACTTTTGGTGCTGTGATAAAACACCAAAAGCAACTTGATCTCATCTTACTGCTTGAGGTTCATCGGGGCAGGAACTCAAGACAGAAAGTGGGGGATGTGAACTGGTGCAGAAGCCATGAAGGAATTCTGCCTGCCGCTTGCTCCCCATCGGTTACTCAGTTTGATTTCTTATAAACCCTGGGACCACCTACCCAGGGCTGGTCCCTCCCACATCAATCACTAATTTAATATTCAGCAGTAGACACTGAGGTGATGGAGTCACGGGGAATAAGCATCCTCACAAAAGAACCTGGCTCAGGAAGCTTTTCCTTCCCTACTTCCATGTTCTCCCATGTGAGAACAGTGCTCACAGAACTACCTGGAAGGCAGAGAAAATCCCCTAACTCTTCCAGAGCCTTGATCTTGGACTCCACCCTACAACTGTGAGAGGTGAATTTCTGTCCCTGGTAAATGGTCTGCTCTCGAGCGTATTAAAGCCACACAGATGGACCTGGATGCCTACTTTGGCAACAGATCCCCGAATGACAAAGATGACTGTGTATATGGCCAGTGTCTCAAGGAAACAGAACACGACTCTGGCTTTTCTGGCTCCGTTTAAGGCTTTCTGCATTGTCTTCCCCCCTCTACAAGTAGATTCTACTTGTTGAATGTTGTGATTCACTGTAATACATTTCTAGACTGATAACTCTAAATGGTTCTAGAAATTTCCTACGCATTATTCATTCATATTTTCCCCTCAGTCCTTAAAACCTTTAGAATGATGAAAAACAAACTTGTTCTTTTCTAAATCTTCTTGTGAAAGTTCTTATTCTTTATAAATTTTCTGTTTCAGAAATGTTTTGCCCATTTAGTGATTCATTAACTCTTTTCTCAGCTGTGTTTTCTACTGAACCCATGTATTAAGGTGGAGTTGTTTCTTTGCATTTTAATTATTTAAGAAATTTCTGCTTAATTATTTTATGTTATTAACATGAGTTTTAAACTTCTCTCATCTCTACAAATATTACCAAGACGATTCTTACTCTGTTAGTTTATATGTTATGTTTAAGTGCCCTTGTTTTTACATTCCTGTGAGTGTTTTCTGCCAAAGTATGCCTGCACGGACCAGAATAATCCCACCCAGCAGAGAACTGTGACTGATTAGTCATTTCCTGGTTCCTTCCATCTTGGGAGTCACTCTAAACTCCCACCTTAATGTCACATGGGGCACACACAGGCAGTGTGAAATCCAGATCTCCTTCCAGATCTGGACATGAACCTCTCTCTGCAGACACCCCCCCAAGACCCTGGACGGGAAGCTGCTGCCTTTACTAACCGGATCAGGCCGAGTTGCTGTTCCCTCGGCTAACAGCCTCCGTGCTAATTACACAACTGACAGCAACGGCTGTGGAAACATGGCAGTGGGTGTCATGCATGCTTCAACCACGGGACTGTCTGAGCTCCGTCAGCTCTAAGAGGAGCCGTTTTCACTAGGGTCTGTCGCTCTGACAAATGGAACTTCGTCACAGACTAAATGCAGGCAGTTGGCAAGGGCAGGTGAGTGCGAGCCGTGCACTTCAGTGTAACTGCATTTAGCCTTGGTTGTCCTTTCTCTAAAGGGGCAGCTTTAGCACCCGAGCACCGCTGCCTTCTCCCAGTCTTGCTTCTCTTTCTCCTGTGCTTGGACCCTGCTGCAAGGTCTGTCTCTGTTTAGACGGGACCTTGATGATAGAATTCCCAAGCAGATGTCTCCCTCCTTCCCTTTCTGATCGTTGTTTCTCTTTTCGAGAAGTCCTGGCTAGCCTGCTGTGTCAACCAGGCTGCACCGTGAACCTGCAGTCATCTTCCTGCCTCAGCCTCTTGAGAGGTGAGATTAGAGATGTATGCCACCACACTTGGCTGTCCTTTGCATTTGTACTTTCCACAAGACTCTAGTCCAGAGGGAAAGGCCACCCTTATTTCAAATAAATAGAAACCAGCTGGAGAGTTCTCCAGTCCCCTCCCATGCAGGGCAGTGGTCTTTTGATGTGATTAACCACAGGTCCCTCAGCCTCTGTCCCAAGCCATACAGCAACAAACAGCAGAGGGACAGTCCTACACCAGTGCCAGCTTTGACAGTCAGGTCAAGGGGAACCAAGCTTCAGGCCACTCCACCTGTAAGACCCAGCGTGTCAGGCAGAAGACGTCCAGGACTTGGAGACACCCAAGCCTTTACCTAGAGCTCTGCAAGATCATCAGCTCTTGGTGGCAGGGTCCCAGTGAGCCTAGGGCGGCCTGGGCGTTAGCTATGCTGCTGGGTGGGAGGGGCTCGACTACAGGGCCCAGGTGTATTCTGAAGCAAAAATGCAATACAAGTGGGAATTCTTGGGCTCAGGTAAGAGCCTGGACGGACGTCTTCACCACAAAGTCTGTAAGTCCAAGGACGGTGAGGGTGGAGGAGAAGCTTTCATAGCGGTCTGTATCCTGGAAGCCCCCAGTCACATGCACGCTCCAGTAGGAGGCTGTTCTGGGAGACGGGTGGGAATCTGTTTTACCTGTTACCAGGTGATTTCAAGGAGACTGAGAAATGGGGGGAGTGAGCAAAACTGCCTGTGTGACGTGACCAGGTTTCCTTTGACAGGTTCCCTAACCGGCCTCAGAGAAGCGTCTCTTCACACAACTGAAAAACTGTCAAGGGACAAGGTCAGACTCCCTACGCCCTCAGCCACAGGCCTCCAGGCTCCTGCAGCCTGACACCCTAGGGTCTGGATGCGGACCTGCTGCTGGAGCCACAGGGTTCTGCGTTCCCAGCGCAACGGCGCCACCACTGGGCGGGCGAGGGGAGGGCAGCCCGCGGGGGATACAGAAGACGCGGGAGGGGACGCATGGTGTGTGGCAGGGACACATTAGAAAACAGAGGAAGTCAGACCCCAACTCTGCAGACCTGGGGGCAGGCCTGCTACTGTCTGCCTGGAAGGAGAAGACCACTGTGGGCGGGTTGCGGGCCAGCGGTTTCAGAACCCAGATGGAGCAGGGAGGGTGAGGTCTCAGTTCCACTCCTGGGCTGTTGAAAGACCATGGAACACAAGGGCTGCTCCACCTGAATTTCAGGGAGTGGGTTTCTGCTGCCCCACCCCTCATGCCTTCCTGTCTCTACTCCAGCTGCCTGGGTCCCACCTGCCTTGAGCACCTTGCCTCTGGCCTGTAGTGGACATACCGAGACTGCTCCAGCTTTGGATTCCTTTCTGTCTGCACAGGCTCTCGGCGCTCAGCTACTGTGGCCTACTGCCCTGCACCTCCCTCTATCCTGCCCTCACTTCAGCCTGGAGTCTGCATCACCCTCTACTTCTCTCCCTCTGTCCTCCCCTGGTAGCCCCTAAAAGGCCTTCATTTGCCGGTTGTTTGTAGGTGTTGTTTTCCTCTCAGGTCTAACCTGAATACTAACCCAGTCTGCTTCCCACTTTCTCCTGAAACTCTTGCTGATCCTTCCTTACCCTCCCAGACCTCTCAGGCTCTGATTTTTGTCCCCACACTTCCGGGTGGCCACATGCATGCCTTAACTTCTCTTTGGAACCACAAGCCTCCTGTGGACACTGTTCCAGGACTGACTGGATGGATGGATGGATGGGTGGGTGGGTGGGTAGGTGGGTGGGTGGATGGTTGGTTGGATGGATGGATGGATGGATGGATGGATGGATGGATGGATGGATGG
>CAJQZJ010032670.1:1046557-1065171 GCA_907164525.1 Lophiomys imhausi | reverse complement strand
TGGATGGATGGATGGATGGATGGATGGATGGATGGATGGATGGATGGACAAACAAATGAACAAGCGAGTCAACAAATGAGTGGGCATCTTTTCCCCCTGGAATTGGCACTGAGCTTTCTTTCAGTCAGTCCAATTTGGAGGACTGGACTGAGCTTCTCTGAGTTTGATCACAATTCTCTGCTACAGCCCAGGCATGTCCCCTGCTGGTCTATTACATCCAGAAGTGAAGCAGAGTTGCATTTAAGAACCTGTTGTATCTGAAAGTGAGAAAGGCCTTACACAGTCTTCCCTACCCCTTTCTGAGACTCCCTAGATGGG
The DNA here is from genome assembly GCA_907164525.1 of Lophiomys imhausi. Classification (NCBI taxonomy): domain Eukaryota; kingdom Metazoa; phylum Chordata; class Mammalia; order Rodentia; family Muridae; genus Lophiomys; species Lophiomys imhausi. Next base: position 1,064,853 of record CAJQZJ010032670.1, on the reverse strand, counting down.
CATTTGGCTCCCCACCGAGCTCTTACCTTCCAGTAGGGCAGGGCCACCTCAGGGAAGGCTGTTGTTCCGTTCATCAGCTGTCTGTACCAGACATTGCTGCCCTCAGTGACAGCAAGGGCTCCCCACCGCTTCTGAGTCAGCTGGGCCAGCGCAGCGAGCGTGTATAAACACCCATGATGGCCCTCCACCTCAGAAGACACTGGTCTGAGCACACACATCCCCCAAACCCACCAGGCATGGTGTCACACCTCTGTCAGCCCAGTGTTCAAGAGGATGAAGGAGAAAAATTGAGAATTCAAGGCCAGCACAGGTAGATACACATTCTCAAAAATTAAATTCCGTAATAACAAACCGAGGATGTCTGATGATAAAGCAGCAGATACTACATCGGTTGTTGGCCCAGTTTCCCTCTCAGCTCCCCACTGTTCTCTTTTCTCCCTCAGCCCTCAGGGCTCAACCTAGTCAAACCTTGGGTAGACAGAAATGCCAGTACCATTTACTGTTGGAGGGAACATCCAGAGCTACCTCCACTCATCCAGTTTCATCCATTGCCAGATGTTTTAGCATCCTTCACCTAATGAGAATTAGAAAATCTGTGTAGGTGGTCCAACACCAGTAAGCCAGGAAAACGAAGCCCCTGGTTTTGGGAGCTGCTGATCACACACTGAGGTCATCCTCTCCAGTCCATACAGTAAATTATCATTGTAGACTTGGGATCCACAGATAGGAGGGGATTTGGGGGTTCTGGGGAAGAGAGTGATCCCACATCTGTTGGGAGTGAGAGCCCAGTGTCAGAGTTGGGGTTTCTGCTGGTAGTTACATGTCTATCTTCCTTGCAGAAATAAGAGCACAGCCCTGCAAGTCAGCTTGAAATGATACTTCAAGATAAGTCATGAAGGCTCATAATTTTTCAAGTCGTGGAATCTTGGAGACTATCTCAGGGTGGCCTTGTATCGCAGCCTGTCAGTAGAGGCAAAGTGACATTACCGCAGACAGAACGTGATGCCAAATGATAGAAGTCAACACAGTGTCCCCACACCGGGGCATGCAGGGGAGCACCATGGAGAATATAGTGAGACTGTTACAGAACCCACAGTGTGTCACAGTGTGCCCGTGTCCACGGATGCCATGTTCTGTGACGACCATAACACAAGGAACTGACCTCCATGCCAGAGCCCCAGTCCAGGATCGGCCGTCTGGCACCCTGCCACCTTAGGATGCTGGCCCTCCAAGCACTGATCTGCCATTAATACATTGTCCTTAGGCCTGGAGGACTTCTGACCCCTGTACCTGGGTCCTGTCAACGTTTGCTGCCTTGTGACTCAGCCAGAATCATGACCCTCCCGTGACACTGAGACATGACTTAGGTTGTTCTGAGTGACAAAACAGTTTCTTGTGACTGAAAGTGGCTACATCTGCTTCCCAGAAGTCCTGATAACAGACTGAGGGGAGCTGTCTGTACACATGTAGAAAATAGATTTAAACTGGGTCAGGACAGGCCAGCAAACTAGGTCCAGGGTAGAATTTATCTCTCCCCCAACCTCCCTATTATGTCTTCATTTTCTTCCCAGGCCACATGGAGTGGACCATGGGCACTGCAGAGGTAGAGCCATATCTGCCACTTTTATGGGGACACTGACTGTGAACTTCTGGCCTCAAAAACCATGGATGTGTCCTTCAAACCGTTTGGATAACTTGTTGCTTCTTAGGTGTTTTATCTGCACTGTTTTGCATCTCCATTTTGTCCAGAAACCTGAAGAAAAGGAGCAGGCAATGGTTATGGGATCCTAGGAGCCTCTGGAATATGTGGACAACAAACCCAGGCCAGAACAGAGGCTTGTTTCCCAGAAAGTGAAGTCACAGCCATTCAAGACATGTTGAAGGAGGCGGTAGAGAGCCTCGTGTTGAGGAAAGACTCAGCAGCACTGTGAGGTCTCTGTGCAATGTAGTGGAGAATCTGGGGGCCTATGAGACAAGAGCCACCCAAGGTCTGCTAGAAGGAGTCGGTAAGAGACCTGACCGTGGAGGGGGCTGAAACAACAATGGTTCAGCACAGAGCTAAGACTGGACTCTGGGTATGGACCCCCTTAGACCACGCAGTCTGTAGCAACATTCGGAATTACCAGACTCTAAGGCAGACAAATGTCAGCGTGTCCCCACCGGACTCTGTCCCTTCTTCCTCAACCCTGAGTGTCCAGAATTCCAAGAAAGTGAGCTAGGTATGGGGGTATGGAGGAGAGCATTCAAAGACAATAAAGAGCCCCCACGAAACCCCACCATGTAGACTCAGCTCTCCTGCAGTGATATCCTTCCAGAGTGAGACAAACCTCTTCCCTGCTGGACATTTTGACCATTGTCTGATGACAGGGAAGAGACCAAATGAAAGGCCTGCCCAAAATTCCAGCAACAGTCAAGACACTTGTGAGGGATGGGGAGGAACCAGAGGCTCCTACCAGGCATAGAAGACATGCAGAACTGCTCTCCCTAACTGGCAGGGCTGGTGCTGTCACAGGGCTGAGGAAAGGAAGTATTTAATAGAGCCAATACTAACACTTTCAGCTACAAAGTGCTGTGGCCACCACCTTGGTGTTGTTGTGAGAAGTCACACAAATAAAAGGTAAGGGATAGCACAGTGTGTAGTTTTGTGAGCTGGCAAATGCTGATATTTCCACAAGGTCATCATATCAATTACAGTGTGTATGAACGTGGTACACAGAGGCAGACAGAAAGATAGGAGAGACAGATGCAGAGACAGAAGGACCAACAAAGAGAATACAGAAAAAGACAGAGAAAGGGACAGGGAGAAACAGAGGGAAAAGAGACACAGAGCAGAGGGGACCCAGGTCCTCTCTGGACAATCAAGTCATGGGTGGTTTTTATTTCCTTGACTATTTTCTAACTCTCTGTAGTGGACACATGTAACGAAAACATGTACAATCAGATGACAGGTGAATTAGCAAAGTAAGTAAGGCAGAGAGGAGTCTCTCTGCACATTACAGTCAAAATTACAAAACAATGAAAAAAAGAAACAATATTAAAATCTGCAAGAAAAATAATACAAATTCACTCACAAAGTATTTTCATCACAATAATATCTGACCTCTAATAATAAACCCTAAAAGTTGGGATTTATGAGATGATACATTTTAAAATGGGAAGGTAAGTAACTGCCCACTAAGATTATTATATCCAGCAAAGTTATCTTCCTAAGATGATGAACAAACACAAAGTAAGGCGATCTGTGACATACATACACAGAGAGAAGAAAGAAGTCCCCAACCTGACAGCACAGGAAAGGGTGAATTTCATGTGATGAACAGACAAAGGAGACCTAGGAAAAAATAAACCATGTCCCACTCTGTAAAGGAGCAAACCCTTAATATGAACATTAGAGAAAGAACCAACAAAGTCAGAGGAGCCAACAAACCACTCTCAAAAATACCACTAAATGTATAATAAATAGTCTTAACTTTGCAATTCATGAAACAGAAGGGGCAGGAGAATCAGGTCGGCAGTTAGGAGTGCTTCCTGCTCTTACAGAGGACTGAAATTCAGGTCCCAGCTCTACATGAGAAGGCTCATAACTGTGTGTGTGTGACTCTAGCTCCAGGAATTCTACTGTTCTCCATTTCTTTTTGTGGGTACCTGCACACATGTGATTAGATCCACACATATACACATTCATGAAAATAAAATGGATCTAAAAATAAATAAAGACAGAGTAGTAGATTGGATTAAAAGCAAGATCTAACTGCCTTAAAGGAACACATGTCATTAGCAAAAATACACAGAGATGGAAAGTTAATATACCAAGCACAAAGAAGCTGAAAACAAGCAGAAGTCGCTAGGCTTACATCTTATAAAATAGACAACAAACCAAACTACCTAGGAGAGATAAAGAAAGTCACTATAATTAGTAATCAATCAAGAAGATATGGTGACTGTAACTATACAAACACCAACGCTGGGACACCTGATTCCATGACAATCACACTGTTGGACACAGTAGTACAGGGAGGTCCAGGCACAGTAACAGTGGATGACTTCAATACTACATTCTCATCAATAAATAAATCCTTTTGACAAAAAAGAATTCAAAGGGCAAAAGAAGTCAAATTATTCCTCTTTGTACACAGCATGGCCCTCCTATACTTAAAAAAAAAAAAACTCTAAAGATTCCATCAAAAAAACTGTGGACATGACAAGTTCAGTAAAGTAGAAGAATTAGGAAGTCAGCATACGGAGTCTGTATGCCAAAAACAAACACTCTGGGAAAGAAATCAGGGGTAGGATCTCATTCACAAAAGACTCCTCCAAAAAAGATGAAAAGACACATCAGGAATAAATCCAATGATAAAGGTGAAAAACCTCTACAATGAAAACGTTAACGCACTGGAGAAAAAGTGATCAAGACTCTGGAAGATGAAAAACCCTCCATCCTGATGGGTTAGCATAATTGATACAGTCAAGCATTTTATCACAGTGGGAAATGCGACTAACACAGTAGCTAGGTTGCTAAAAGAGGTTTACTAATTTGGGGGAAATCCAGATCGAAATTCCAATCACATCATTCCCAAAATAGAGGGAACCCCAAAAGTTGTACAGAAGCACAAAGTATCCCAAATATCCAAGGCAATCCTAGGCCAACTACTGCTAAAGGTTTTGCATTATTTTATCTCAAATATGTGACAAAAACAACACGCTACTGCCACAAACACACATGTGTAGAGCAGTGTGATAGAACTGTAGGGCCCAGAGGTCAGCCCAGTCAGCAACAGCCGCCTGACTTTTTGTAACAGTGCCAAAAACACTCAAGAGAAAATGCAGTCCCCCTCAATTACTGCCGCCAGGAAAATAGCATATCCACAAGTAGAAAAACAAAAGGGCATCCCTTGCTCTCACCCAGCACACATATCAGTTCTAAGAGGGCTGAAGGTCTTTATGTGATACCTGTAACCGAAACTGCAGGAGAACACTAGTAAAGCAGTTCAAATACAGACATGGGCAAGGACTGCAGAAGCTAAAGTCTGGTTGGAGGAAGCAGGTCTCCGAGAGTGCACATCTTAAGCGTGAATCCCCTCCCTGTTACTTCTTTCTGCATCCTGACCATCCATCATAAAGCAATCAGCTTGGCCTCATGTGCGGTCCTCCCACAATGCCGTGCTTTACACAGCCTCACAGCAGAATTGCCAAATGACCATGCACTCTGTCTTCTGAAAAGCAAATCCTTCCTTTATCAACTTTCTTCTCTAGGGGTCTGTCATGGTTATGAAAAGTCAGGGAGCCGGGTAGTGATGGTGCACACCTTTAATCCCAGCACTTAGGAGGCAGAGGCAGGTGGATCTCTGTGAGGGGGCTAGCCTGGTCTACAAAAGCGAGTCCAAGACAGCCAGAGCTGTTACACAGAGAAACCCCATCTAGAAAAACCAAAAAAAAAAAAAAAAGTCAGGGAGCTTCTTTCCCATCCAAGTGTATGGTGCATAGCCCAGATCCAGGGATCTAGAATCTGAATAGACTAAATGAGAGCAGAGTTGAGAGCCAGATGAACAGTCTCTGGTCTGAGTGTCTAGGAGTTGAAGGACCCAGAACACTCCCGACTGACTCCTAAGCCCACAGCATCTACAGTTCTCTTGAAATGCATATACTGTACATTAGCAATCAACTGTTGGTAGATTAAAAACAGAAGCTTTTTGTAAGCCAGCTTCTATAAAACACATTGCATATTCCACGTGCTTCTATCTTCTAATTTCCCATGGTGTCTTGCCATTTCAAGAGCAGGTACCCATTTGGGCTGAGAGTCCCGCACAGGGGACATAGAGCTGACTTGGGATCTTTAGGATGACAGGGAGATCCTCGGCCAGGCAGAGGCTTGTGATTATCAACCCTCCATACTTTTTTATTGACTTGTCCTTTTTCAAAACAGCAGTGTTGTTCTCATATTTTTTTTTATTTTTGGTTTTTTTGAGACAGGGTTTCTCTGTTTAACAGCTCTGGCTGTCCTGGACTCGCTTTGTAGACCAGGCTGGCCTCGAACTCGCAAAGATCCGCCTGCCTCTGCCTCCCAAGTGCTGGGATTAAAGGCGTGCGCCACCACCGCCCGGCTGTTCTCATATTTTTAAAAGCATGTTTTAACTGTCCTTGAAAAGCATAATTGAGCCTGGGGAAACAAAGTCACAGGGAAGAGCAATGGATGCCTGTTCTTTGGGGTTCTTTGGGCACTGTTGACACAGGACTGACCCAAATACAAACCCCACTACTGACAGCCTCCCTGGGACTTTCCCAGGAGCTGCTGCTCTGAGCTTCCCAGAATCCCTGGCTAATGGCAAGTAAGGTGGTCAGAGATGGTCTGAGGACAGAGAACATTGAACCACTGAACATCCCTTTCTAGCACTTTATGTGCATCGCTGAGAAGAGACCTGCATTGGGCCGTATTGCAGAGAACACTTGGGAAACTTCACACCCTAGCAAGTTCTAGCAGGACTGCGGTCTGTGAAGCCGCAGAAAAGCCTGGATGTAAGAGCCTTTAAAAACAACACTGGAACCCTGAAAAAGTCCCACCCTAGGCAGCTTGCCTCCTGTCAGGATCCTTGGAAGCAAGGAGCTCAGAGTAGCAAAGTCTGAAAATGCCGGTACCATGGAGCCCCAAAAGGGCCCAAGCCTTTATTCTACCATGGCCTTGCGTTCTCTTCAAGGCCTTACCCTCAATGCCAAAGAAACAAAACGGCCAAAGCCAGCCTGCTTTATCAGCCCCTTCTGGAGGGTGGGTCGTGTAGGGAAATGCCAGGTAGCCCAATGTCCTCAGACCTAGCTCTGACACAGCAGATATAGGGCCACTATGAATGGAGCTCTGGTTTCAAGGGTGTTTTCTGTGCTGGGCAGCTGAGACAACTGGACCACAGCAGGGACAGGGAGTCAACTCCCAGCTCTCAGGCTGGCAGCACCCTCTGTCCTTCCTAAACTCCTTTGCCAACATGGGGACAATGAGAGCGAGTCACCTTGATGCCACTCAGGTCTGCCTCATCCTCTATAGGGTGGGGACAATGACTTGTGTGTAGTACTCACTACACAGCAACACAAAGGTTTTACCCTCTAAGTCCCTGGTCCCAAACTAAAGCATGCCAGTTGTTATAGGGATGCCCTGGAACCCAGGCTTCCCCAGGGGTAAAGAATTTTCTGGCTACCCTCATGAAGAGTGGGTGGAAACTGCTCTGGGCTGAATTAGTGTTTCCTCCAAACTCCTATTCTGAGACCCTAGTGGGATGGGGGAGTTAGGAGGTACCCATGTTAACTCAAGTCTCGAAAGAATCCAAGCTTTCCTCCTGCCTCTGCTCTCTACAGACACAGGGAGAAAGTACCTTCTACCAATGAGGACCTGACCATGCCAAGGGCCAGTCCAAGAGCGTCCTCCAAAGGATGCATTGTACCCCCCACCTCTCTGAACAGGCGTTTTCATTACTCAGGCTCTTTTGGACCCCAAAGTAGAAACTGAGCAAACAGAGCTGCGAAAGATGTGGGCAGAGAGTTATCTACAGAAGAGCCCCACATGCTCTGAGTCACCATCTGTAACACAGGAAGGCCCTTCCAGAGCCCAGGAGTCGAGGTACTGACTGGGCTCCCTACAGGGAAATGCCCTCCGATGGGAGTTCTGCTACACCTCCTTCCACCAAGAAAGCCGCAACTTTCTGTTGCTGGACAATTCTCTAATGACTGAGTCAGCACTTCTGGGCTGCAAACAATCAAATGTGTCTTCCGATGAAAACAAACTTCAGAGACAAAAGTCACCTGAGATTCTGAGGGAAACGGGAAGCTGAGATTCCTGAGGAGAAAACGTGGTTCCTGCTTTCCTGAGAATTTCAAAAGTAAAGATAATTCTCTTTGTTTCTAACATTCTAGTGTGGGGGGGTGGATTTCATTTTAAGTGTGTTTCCCTTGTGATGATCAGCACAGATCCATTGTTAAAATGCACTGCCTTGAGCCATGGAGAAAATTAGACACCCTCCTTTACATGGACGACAGAGGGAGGAGAGCAGGTGGCTGGCTTTGTGTTAGTAAATTGCATTTCTCTTCTTAAAAAATTCCACTGTTGTGATGTGCCCTGATTAGATGGGGCTTGCCATTAACCTGCCGCCCTGGGGCCTGAGCCTTCCGCGCCCGCTTGCCTCCCCACCTGCCGGTCCGGCCCGCTGGAATCACCATACAGTTATCTCCGTCTAAATTAAAATTGTAAGTCTCCCGGTCCCACTTACACAAAGCCTCAGCTTTGACACATGCAATTACTACGGACATCGGGGCAACAGGATTGCTAAGGGCCCAGAAAAAGGCTTTAATCAGAAAACATGGTCCTGTTCCGGCCCATTTATAATTTCACTACTTGCTATTCCTTTATGTTCTTATGTGTTCTGATAATTAGATACACTAGTTCTTGCTTCCCAAGAGGCCAGAAAGGGCAAAATTCCTATTCTTTTTACATTAAAAAGATTAAATTATAATATAGAAAATCTGTAGCGTGGGGTAGAAATGACAAATTCACACTACATTAATTTCAGTGCTTACAAAATGTTACAAATAATTTGTCCATTCTTTCCCCTCTCTTGTAGGCTTGTGTGAATTAATTACCTATCCAATTTCAACATCTTTCAAGTCAGCTTTCCACAGACAACTCTGAAATTAAAAGAAAATAAGGTCTGATTTCCACTCCCAGAGTATATTTGCTTTAGATGTTTAACCATTTAAGCCCTCGTACATGCACACAAGTACATGGACATTAACAGACGTGCTCACTATGCAAATAGCATGTGAGACAACAGAGTCCACAGGGTGGTAATTATGAGCAGAGGGGGCGAATCTCAGGGAAGGGACATTGCATAGAGGGCATGTTGCCCACTGTGTGCAAGCTGGCTCTTCACCCCAGGTCAGGAGGTCTGACTCATTCCTGCTGGGGAAGGCTCTGCTGTGGTAGGGGTTAAATGGTGGTGGACAGAGGCCCAGCCACAACGAGGCAAGCAGAGTGGACAGGAAGGCCAAGGCCTCCATGTGGCACAGAGAGAACCTGTCTGGACTCTGCCGCTAACACAGTGGTGCTCAGGCTCAGCTGTGGCTGGTGCTGTGCTAGGAAAACAAATGACCCTGGTGAGCCACAGTACTGGGGTGAAAAACACACCCTAAATCTGTGTCCATCCAGAGCCTCAGACTGTACCTCCCTCGAACCAGCCTCTGAAGATATGGTCGAGTCAGGGTGATGTTCATTACCTTGGGCAGCAGAGCTGATACTTAGTCCAGGAACTCATCTGGACACCAGAAGCCTGGGGAAGCAGAAGGATCCCTACCCACAGTCTGCAGCCGGAGCTAGCTGTCCAACCCATGAGCTCAGACTACAGCTTCCAGGGCTGCAAGGAGGTAAGTTGCTGCTGTTCTGGAGAAATGACCAACGGCACTTTGTTGCAGGAGACTACTGAAGTTGTGCCTGATGGAGAAGAAATAGAGGCAGACAGAGTGTAGGAGGAAGATGGTATAAGACACACAGAGAAAACACCACAGCAAAGCCCGTTACTGCATAGGTTAATGTAAAAAATAGTTAAGAAAATTAAAACTAAACTTAAAAATATATGAGATTGTGGCCGCACAGGGAAGAGAGGATAGCCCTAAAAAGGAGCAGAGTCAGGAGGATGCTCCAGGAGACGCTATCAACAGGAGTAGGATCCACATGGGTCAGCAGCACCACATCTTGGAGGGTGGGGGGCATGAAAAAAAAAAACAAAACAACAACAAAAAAGGTGTTCCAGCCAGGTGATGGTGGCGCACACCTTTAATCCCAGCACTTGGGAGGCAGAGGCAGGCGGATCTCTGTGAGTTCGAGGCCAGCCTGGTCTACAAAGTGAGTCCAGGACAGCCAGAGCTGTTAATACAGAGAAACCCTGTCTCGAAAAAACAAACAAACCGTGTTCCTGTCACTTGAGGTAAGTGACCTCTACCCTCTCTCTATATGTACCTGCGGAGAAGACCCTAGCATTGCCCTGGAAGGCAGGACACAGACTTGCCTGTGTTTAGTTAGATATGTGTCTAGCCATATACTATGTATTCAGCAAGTGCGGACCTGCTCTTACCCCAGGTCCATGCCAAAGAATCCTACTCAACGATGCCAGCCCTCTGATGGCCAAGGTTGAGGCCCCCGAGTGCTGTCCACTAAATTATTCCCCTTGCCTTGGCCTCCCCAGCTCTACATGGCAAGTGCAACCAGGGCCAGGTGACCCTCAGTTTGTGCTTTCCAGGGGGATCATGGTTCCTTATTTATCCTGTCTGCAAACGGGGCCTAAAGGATATTTATGGAGACTCTGGAAACAGCTGCAGATCAGGGCTCCATGCTGACCCTATGGATAAAGGACACTGCCTCACTTATTTACATGGACTCTGGGGCTGTCACTGGTACTCTGCTGCAAATTCCTATGAAGGGACATAGATCACTCAGAGGCCTCCTGGGCTGATGAATGGCATCTTCTCGGGGCACATGGTCCAGATGCTGGGCCTGTAGGCACCTTCCTTCCAGATGGGTTGTCCATGAATCTCCTGTGGGCTGGAGGCTGACCATGGAAGTCCAGTAGAGAGAGAAGACTGGACCCACTACTGCTCTTTTCCCTTCCTCTCTCCCTCTTTATCTCTCGTATGTTCTACTCTCTGGGTTGAAATGTGTGTTGGGGCCAGTCTTGTACTGAGTGGCTCCACACTAGCTCCTGTCCTTACATGGGGACCTCAGAGAACCCTGACCTCCATCCTGAGTTGTTTCTTCCGACCTCAAAGGAGGCTGCAGTAACAACAGCCCATGGTCCCTGTACTGAACCAATCGCTGAAGTTATGATCAGCGTAACCAACAGCTCTGTGTCAGGATGGGTGCCTATCCAGCCTTCAGCTCACTGGTACTGGATGGTCCAGGAACAGCCTCCATCCTCTCTCATAATGTCACTTGATGCCTTTAGGCCACAAAGGAATTTCTTTGCTAAAATCCATCTACAGGCTACCCACTGGCATATGCAATAATCACTGGTGCTGTCTGGCAGGTGCGCTCAGTGTGATGACACAGCCTCTGCCCTCCTTCTGGAGGATGCCTTCCACCTTCCCTGGGGCTGACTCGCAGCCCCCATGAGAAAAAACAGGCACCAGGGGACACTATCGGCACTGCGTGGCTGAAGCTCCCTGGGAAGTTGCTGGGCAGAGCAGTTAGAATTCCAGGACACGGTTTGTCCATGCTTCTCATGAAGATTAAGGGCAGACTGGCTGGTCACCAGTTTACACTCACCCTAATCCAAATCTGTGGACATTCTACCCTATATTATCCTCCCTCCAGAGTCCTGTCCACAGGCCAGTAGAGGAAGGACAGGCCACCCTGGAAAGATGACAAAATGGAGAAAGAATAGCAGTGAAGAGCACTTTGCCTGGGGGGCACAAAAAAAGTACAGGAACTACACACCATACATCTGCCCACATTCCACACATGCACACATGTAATGTGAACACATTTGCACACAGGCACATGCACACTATACAGCCACATGTGAGCAGAGATGAACATGCACATTTGCACACATCCACAAACAAATGCACAAGTTATTGCACCTAAGTGGGAAGATTTTTGAATACCAGATATTTGTCACCAAACAAAGACTGGAAGAGGAAGAAAAGATCTTTAATATTAATTCCTATTGCAAAAAGTTGCTTTCATTGCATTCCTTTTTTACATAACAAAGACTATAGGCACATTATACTCCATCAGCCATTTCAGAGCAGTATGAAAGGAAAACTTTTCCTTCCCACATAAGGCGTCTAGGTTAAGAACCAACAGGCATCTGCAACCTGTGTCTCCAGATATTTGCAGTATGCGCAAGCACACATAAGGGGTAACATCCTCACACCTGACCTCTCTTCTTCCCCACGCCACAGCCCTGGGAGCACACACTCCACTTCTCATGCAGATGTGTCTAAGGCACAAAGAATAGAGACTCACTAGGAAGCCAATGGTGGAGGGAGCTGAGCAGAGACCAGGTTGGCTATTGGGTTCTGTTGCAGCCTGGAATAGTTAATTGAGTAGAATTCTTTAAATATGTGTCTGAATTTGATCTTCGATCATTTTGTTAAGGTTTATTGGATCAATATTCAGATCCATATTCATATTGATCCAGGGTCATGTTCAAATAAATGCCTTACTTGATATCAAGAATTTTTTAAGACTTGATCCCCTAAATTACACCTGTACATGAAAGAGAACTGGTGAGACACTCTACCTTTGCCTAATGCTCTCTGCCAGCACCTCCCCAAATTCTCTTTAGGAAAGTAGACAAAAGCAAATATATTTGATTGATAAGTTAATTTGAAATTGAAAAAAATTGAATTGAAAATTTGAATTGAAAATGGAAAAAATTTTAATTGAAAAAAAGTCATTAATGCATAGTCCTGTTTGTGTGTGCCCTAGTCCCAGTGTGACCTGCCCACCTGTATTTACAATTTGTGTTTTCTTCTACCTGCTTTTATATAGACTCCAATGGAGTCCATACATGGCCGGGACAGGAAAATAAAGTAGCATAATTTAATTTCAAGGTCCTAGAAGAAAGTCATCTGGCCCCCAAGAGATAGCCTTGGGCCAAATAGAGTTTGGAGCCCTTAGAGGTCTCAAGGACCAGGGTGAGCAAAGGCAGTAAACAGGAATCCCCAGCCAAGGCTGGGCTCACCCCAACTGCCCCTCTTTTCACTCCCTGTATCTGAGCATTACTGTACACTCAGGGTCTCTACCAACCACCGTGCCCCCAGTGCCCTGGTGTGGGCCACCTGCCAGACCCAGAGCAACCCACTCCAACTCTATAGGGCCAGCCTCACCCACCCTCCTCAGCCCCTGGCGCCCTTCGGGTCTTCCCCTTAGCTCCACCTTTCTCCCTTGGTGCCAGGGTTTCCCAGCAGTCCCCAGGTGGCACAGCCTCCGAGGCCAGATAGAGCTGCCTGCAGGGACTGTGGGAGTTCATTCCTTAAGATGATTTTCCAATCTCTAAATAAAATTAAGATAACACTGTGTGCGAGCTGATTTTCTGGCTTGGCAATAGGGGGCTCACAGCCATTTCTAAGTTCCCCTGAAATGCTGCACTCTGACGCCATTAGTGGTTACAGGACTTGGATTTGCCAGTCTACTAAACTCCCCGATGTCAGAGGGACAGACATTCATCCTTGCTTTTGTTTTTACTACATAGAAAATGCTGCAGAAGACTGTCTGGGAACACTGCTGATGCTGCTGAACCTGCTCTTCCCGGTAGGCTGTCCTTCTGCACGCTGCCTAGAGAGAGCACAGCAGAGCTTTCAGTCTTTGTGGCCACGCATGGCCTCCATTAAACTCTTTGTAGTTTCTAGATCATTAAAAAGTCCAACTACTGGGGTTAGAGAAATGACTCAGTGGGCAAGAACAAAAGGACTCAAATTCAGTATCCTACATGGGATGTCTCACAGCCTCCTGTAACTCCAGCTGCAGGGGTCCCAACACCCTCTCTGTCCCCTGCAGTCACCCATGAACATATATCCATAAACTTAAAAATAATAATAAAATATTTTTAAGCATTCAGCGTCTTAGCTGTACCATCCTTGGGTTCCATCAACCTCTTTGGTCCTCTCCATTATGTCGCTGGGTTTGTGAGCTTGGCACAAGTCGGATCACCCGTAAAGAGGAAAGCTGTCTGGATCAGTAATGGACTGTTACTTTTGATTGTTTTATCACAGAAATAGAAAGCAAACTAAGGCAAATACAAGTGAATTTCTCTACTGAAAAAGATTATATATGTCTGTGTTGTACTTAACAGTGTCTGAAATAGTTGCTGACATTAACGACTATTTTTAAATGGGTTGGGTATAACTTGTGCATATTGAGGGTGTGTGGGTGCCCCTCTGTCTTCACCATGGATGTCACAACAGTGAGCTGGAGTGTCTTTTGATGTGTTAAACGTTTTGTCTTTGTAACCAAACTTCAGCTCTTTATTCTAGTTTCCTCCTTATTCTGCTTCAAGCAGGGGTGTCAGCCATGTCTCCGAACGCCCAGTTCTGTGCTCTGGGTCTGGGCCAGGCATGTGGCTGAAGAGCCAGAGCTACTGCTGAGCTCCATGGAGAACAGAGATTCTCCTGGCATGCTCTGCACAGTGCTCTTAACCTCGGAACCACCTTTCCCAGCAACCACATGGTGGCTCACAGCCATCTACATTGAGATCTGCTGCCCAGGCATATATGTAGAGCAAATACTGTATACATAATAAATAATTTTTTTTTAAGGGCTGGATAAATAGAGCTTTTTAAAAGCTAGTCACTCTGGCAGTGGGCTTGGCCCTCCTGCTTTCCCTCCTGACCTCATGCCACACGGTGGCGCTGTGAGCAGGTTTTTCCCTGATGCCTCATGAACGTTAGTTAACTCAGGGACTTTGTTCAGACCCCAGAGATTTCAAGCTGCAGTCAGTTAGCGCTAAACCCAACAAAGAGGAAATGGAAGACAGAAAAGTGAGGGTCAGTAAACCACCTGCTTAAATCCCAAACATCATTCCTAACGCCACATGAACATAGGGAAATGGTGTCCTTCCTGCATGTGGAACAGCACCAAAAGGCCCTGTAACACTCCAGTGAGGCAAATAAACAATAAAACCACTAAACAACACATCACCAGGAAACACACACACAGTACCTCACAGTGTCTTGAAGGGGAGAATATGGACTCATTGGTTCTTTAAATATATGTACATATATGAATATGTGTTTATATGTATATATACATATATTTTAATTAATATTATATATTTGAAAATACATCTGAATATATGTATGTATGTATATATATATTCAATTTTAAGAAAACCAATTTCCCTTGACCATCAAAGGGTAGGTACAACTCCAAAGGGAAGCTGATCTTTGTCTCACGGTCTGAGAGGCCACGAGCAGGTGGGGAGGTAGGGAGACGTCCCCAGAGGATCCTGTTAGGGACTTTAAAGGAAGGCATTTAACTACAACTCTGGATTCTTTGCCTGGGATAGCCGGGTAAACTACCCCTTGTTCCTAAGGAGAATTTCTATGTTCTTCACTGGGAGCAAGCAGCCTTCCCCAGCAGGCCCACCACACCTACTGAGTCAGAATCCCCACTCCAGCTCTAATTTAAGCCTGCCCATGACTCACAGCCACATGGAGTCTGAGAAGAAAGCACCTCTAGGCTGGGGGTGTCCAAGGGATACCTCGATTCACCATAAGCTGAAGGTGGTGTTACCTGGACTCCAGGGAAAGCACCTCATCCCTACCTGTCACCTAAACCATCAGAAGGAACTCTCAGTCCACTGCTTTGGTCACAGCAAATCTATCCATGACCACCAGACCTCCCTACGAGATAGCTGTCCTTGTTTCTTCAAAGATCCTGATAGGTTCCAGGCCTTGTAGGCCACTGAAGAGAGCCCAGCCTGCTGGGTTGTTCCTCTGAGCCTGGTGGCCTTGTCTTTGGAATGCATGGGACCCAGGCCTATGGGATGGACATGAAAGGCAGATTCTAGGGGGTTGAGAAGAATTTCTGTGGGCTTCAGAGGACAATGTCCCCTAGCATCTGGAGCAGCGACCGCAATGTATGGAAAAGTCCTGACTTCAGCAGAGAAAAGTATATGGAACTCCATCTACCTGGGAATGTGGCCTCCTGAGCTCCCCAGCCCACTACACAGACCTGCATGGTCACTTGCAGCCCCTGTTTCCTCATGACCTGGGTTATGGTGAGTGACAGCCCCAGAGCTTCACCTCATGTGCCTGTGAGGGTGAACTTACATAGGGACAGAGGCTTAGAAAAGCAACTTTTAAAAATGGCACTCTCAGGTAACCCTGATCCAGTGGTACAGTCCTTTTAGCAAGGGGAGGGGAGGGTCATGGGCAGATGTATAGAAAGAAGAAAAGGAGGGTAAACACTGACCTTGTCACGTTGAATCAACATCCCAGGAGGGCAGGCAGACCCTCGCTCATCCTCAGATGGAGTAACATCCATGCTGAACTCATTCCCTTGAAGAGTTTTAGAGAAAGTAGAGTCCTGAGGCCCAGGTACTGGGCAGAGCAATGCAATTGACCCCACAGAGATTACCATGGGTAGAAAAACGCATAACATCTCCACTATGCAAGACCAACTGACACCTGCTTCTCATCCTACAAAAAGATTTCTTTATATAATACTAACCCTAGAGAGTCTTAAAATCTGTTTAAAAAATGTCTAGATTAGAAGAATAGTGACTACAGAAATCAATGCATTTAAACTAAAATACGCTGTGTGGCTGGGAGAGGACGCTCACTGGAAACGTAAAACTTCTGGATGAAAATTCCAGGGTCTGAGGTTAGGCTATCTTCAGATGAGTTGTTGGCCAGGGAGACCCTCCAGGTTCCACAAACCACAAAGCTTTTGCCACTGATGTTGGTTGCATGCCAGAACTAGACTGTAAGTCCTCTTTGCTGAAGATACAAGCTTCGGCTGAAGGACATGTTGAAATCAGTCTAAGACTGAACTGGACTCTTCCTCCCTACTGGTTTGTCTTTATAATGATAAAAGGTGTCATTCAGGCCATTGGCAGGAAATTATCACCAGCAATACACACATGTTAAAAGAATGTGATATGGGGCTGGAGAGTTGGCTCAGGGATTAAGAACACTGCTGCTCTTGCGGAGGACCTGGATTCGGTTCTCAGAACCTACATGGAGGCTCACAACCATCTGTAACTCCAGTTCCAGGGAATCTGACTTCATCTTCTGTACTCCACGGACACCAGGGATGCACACGATACACACACACACACACACACACACACACACATATATAATTTTTAAAAAAACAGAAATCCCAGCTCTGGGTCTGGAGATCAGCTCTCTCCTTGGTTGAGAAAACAACTGTCTGCATCCACAACTGCCCAGTGCGCAGAGAATCAGCAGGCTTGCAGTCTTTCCCAAGCTTGCACCGCCCATATTTCTGGGTAATTCTCATCTCTGTGTGGGGCACTTTCCAGGCTCTCTCAGGCAGTGCTATACCGTGTGAGTTATTAGATGTTCTTGGCCTGTCGAGAGCTGTCCCTTGAGCCCACACTGTGACTTCGGTCTACCAAAGTCATGGGGATTGCCCTAGACTCCCTCAGACCTGCACTGCCCATGGGGGTATGCGGCAGAAACAGGGGCCTAAGGAATTCCTCGGGGGAGATGAACTATCCAAGGTTCTGGGAAGCAGAGCTAGCTGCCATCTCATTAAGGGTTCCTTGGACCTGGAAGCCCCCTGGTGCTGCTTCCCTTTAATCCATCACTTTGGAGCCACCCAGTTCCGAGGCATCTCAACACGGAAGGGCTAACCTGGGGTATATACACCTTCTGTTGGGTGGTTTGCAGCAAGTGTTATAGGAGATTCAAAGAGGTTTATGTTCAGGAGGGAGGTGGGGAAATAACACAGGGAAGAAAGGGGCAAGAGCGGCACGGAAGCACTGCTCGCCTTGGGACCACCAAGCATCTGCCTTCACAGAGCGTGTGTCCCGCTATCAGTCAGAGGCAAGCTTGCAGAAGCCTCCTGGTTGCCATCTCCTTGGCTCCTTTTGGGTTTCCCCATGATTCTTCTAAGGTCAAGAGTCGCCCCCAGGCAGAAAGCAGAACTGGTTTGAGTTTTTGTTGTTGTTGTTTTGTTTTGTTTTAATGGGTTTTAGAAAGTTAAAAAGAAAAATACGTCTGACTACTTGTGAATAATTGTAAAACAGCATGGCGAAAAGGATCAAAATTAAAGACAGGCAAAAGTCTCAGAAATAGTGCTTATGCTGCAGTAGAAGGAATGTCTATTTTTAAATCTCCCACAAATCCATAAAACATGAAAAACCAAGACAGGGTGTGAATAAATAATTCATGGAACAGAGATACAAGTGACTAATAACGATGCTTATTAACCACACGGAAAAGCCCAGGACCTGGTGCTGTCAGGTGGGCAGGTAGGACTGGCAGCTCCAGAACGTATCATGGCTACTGCAGGCAATGTGTGCCTCTCTCCTGGGCTCTGTGGAGGATATTTGAGTCCACCCACCAAATTTATCACAGCTGACACCACCCCATCATGAGATGTGCCAGGATGGAAAGGCTGAGGAGGCCACAGAACCTCCACTGGGGCCTTAGCAGGAGTCAGGTTTCCCCATTCCCCAACCAAGTCACTGACCAGGCAGGATCCATGTGTCCTGGGAGGAGTGAATCACAGAGCACTCTGAGCAAGCCAGCTCTCAGGGAGACCCTGAGCAGGCCAGCTCTCAGGGAGACCC
>CAJQZJ010032670.1:989254-1046382 GCA_907164525.1 Lophiomys imhausi | reverse complement strand
CCCCCCCCCCCCCCCCCGCCTCCCCTCCCCTACTCTCCACATCACAAATCCCCCCTGCGACATCAGTGCTGCCAGCACCTGGAGCTTGAACTTCCGCCTCCAGAACTACGAAAAGTAAACGCTTCCCCATAAGCTAGCCAGTCCTACGGTGCTGAACAGGCTGGGACAGGTGTCCACACCTGGCTGCCTTCCCAAGCTCCACCTCTGATCTCTCCTGTGATTCATTCAGGACATTTCCTTATGACTTCTTTTCTGGCTACTAATTCTTTTTCCAGTCACATCTAACTACTGTCAAATCCATGCACTGAGTTTTAAGTGTTTGCTTTATTGAGCAATCGGCCAGGACAGTCTCTGTGTTGTGTTTACAAGGACACGGGCACTTGAGAAGGTGCAGCGTTCAAGCTGTGGAAGCTCTAGGAAAAGAAGAGAGAAAAGCCAGTGCCCAAAGAAATACAGTGTGAACGCTTCCAGACAAATGTTGCCTTCTGATCTTATTTTTGTTTTCCCACAGAGGCCTGTGTCTTCCTTTTCCCTGTGAGGTCATATGTTGTCCGAAATCTCACTGAGCTGGAATCTTCGCACAGGTGGTGCATGTATTCTCCATTGTCTCCTCCATTTGTGTCCACATATTGTCTCTCCACAGAGGCTTGTTATTGTCTATTTTATGACCCCTGTTCTTTTATTATCTCTCTCTGTCTCTGTCTCTCTCTCTCGTGTGTGTACTTGTTCCTGTTTGTGTGTGCGTGTGCAGGTGCTCACACATTTGTGTGAACACATACCTGTGGAGACGGAAGCTCAACGTCAGGTATCATTCCTCAAGCACCCTCCACCTTTATTTTTTTAGATGGAGTCCCTTACTGAATGAGGAACTCATCACTTGGCCATCTGGCTGGCCAACGCTTCAAGCATCCCGATGTCTCTGCCCTGTGCCTGGCACTAGTGTTGCAGACACTCCACCACAGCCTGCTCTTTCCATGGGTCTGGAGGCCAAGCTCAGTCCTCATGTTTGCGCAGCAAGTGCTTTGCCAGTTGCTGTTTCTCCACCTTATGCCCCACATCCTATTTTTAATATTTTTAAACAAAAATCTAAGGTCACTGTAATTTACTAAAATCTAATCAAACTCCTCCAGACAGGATGTTCCAGTAGCTGTGAAGCACAAGGCAGGGGCTGGAGAGATGGCTCAGCGGTTAAGAGCACTGGCTGTTCTTCCAAAAGACCCAGGTTCAAATCCCAGGACCCACATGGCAGTTCACAGCTGTCTGTAATTGTCAGGAATGGTGGTTCGCTTTGATCCCAGCACTCAGGAGGCAGAGGCAGGTGGATCTCTGTGAGTTCAAGGCCAGCCCTGTCTACAAAGTGAGTCCAGGACAGCCAGGGCTACCTAGAGAAACTCTCGAAAAACAAAATTTAAAAAAACCCACAAAACAAACAAAAAAAAAGGACAGGACAGGGCAGGTGATAATTGTGTGCCTTACCCATCTACACTGAAACCATTGTAGACATAATGCTCAACTGGCTGCAGAAGACATGGCTGTAACTGTATTTAGTGGCCACCTGTGGACATCAAACCACAGCTGAAGATGGTTCACTCTCCCTGGTTCCTACATCCTGAGTCTCCACAATGCTGTCCAGAGATACCAGGCTCCAGAGGCTCCAGCCTCCTGCCCACTCACTCTAATGAAGAATGACCCTGAGCTAGCACCATGAAGAACGCTGGGGCTCACACAGGCACCCTGGACCAGAACCCAGAATACACAGCTCTGCTGAGAAACACAGAAGGCCTCCAGATGAGATTTCAGCATGCAATACATTCCAGGGTACGAAATCTTCCCTTATTCAATACAGACTGTAATTCATAAGAACTGCTTCCAAAGTCCCTGGATGTGTACCCCCGATTCATCATTCTCTTCAGGTTTATCTTAGGAAATAACCTGAAATGCCTCAGTGATTCACACGGCACAATGCTCGCTGCATAGTCGCTACACTAAAGAAAGCAAACTCAATGTCAGAGGGGGCACGCCAAGTGCCGACTGCAGTCAGGGGCACATGGTGAAATATTACACCATTTTAGTGCATATTAAACTTCATAGGCCTCTTAAAAGTACCATAAACAATTCATGAAGAAGTTCCTTTGCCTTGTGCGGTTGGTCATGATTGTAGAGTGATAGTCGTTAGCAAGGGTGGGGGGGGGCATCTCAGCAATGGACACCTGGCCTGTTAGGGACACTTTACCCTAGCTGGGCTGCCATGTCGGGACCCAGAATAAGAAGAGGAAGCTCTTAGCCCTCACTTGACTGATGAACTGAGGGGGGTTGATATGTGGGCACCCCCTCCACCCTAAGAGAAGGATAGGAGGGAAAGGGGGAAGAGGGGAGGAGGGTGGGCCGGGAAGGGAGGAGGGAGGGACTGTGATTGAGACGTAACTTGAATTAATAAATAAATGTTTAAAAAAGAAAAAAGAAGTGCAAGTAGTCGAAGCAGCCAGCAGCGTAGAAAGTTCTTCACAGTCACACTGACTGTCACCAGGAGGCAGGCTTCCTCCCTTCTGAGACAGGTCTGTCCCTGTGCCATCCATCTGTGTGAATGCTGTGTGTTGCTCTCGGCCACTTCTGAGGTATACAGCCAAGCTATAAGTCTCTTGTTCTCAACAAGGTCACCATAGCCACCTTGGACTTCCCAAGCCATGGGAAGAGGGTTAGTGTCATTAGAGCCCACCTTCAGGACGTCTTAGAGACCAAATCCCATCACTCAATCGTAGGTTTGTTTTAGCACCTGATAAGGTCCCAAGGCTACAGGTGAACTCTGTGTCCCCTCCATGTCCCCGTAGGATGCTTGGCCTGGAGATCCTAGGGTCTCCGTGCATAAAACTCCTTGCTTTGCTTCAGTCTTCCTAATTTTAGCAGTTCCTCAACTCAACAGTCCATTGTTCCTACAGCATCTTTCCCAGGGACACCCATCTGGAAACCCACGGGATCATTTTCAGGCTCGGGTGGAGCAGGAGTCCCTTACTGGATCATCCCTGGCCATGGAGGCCAGTACCCAACAGCGCCAGCAGCCTCCAGCTTTCTCCCAGAGCGGCCCTGCCCTCCCACACCTGACTATAAAGCCACACAGAAGATACAAGCCACTAGTGCTCCTGTGCTCATGTTCAGAGGGCCTGGGTGGGCCTCCCATCACACCGCGGGAGGGAGAAAAAGATGCCCCTACCCTCCTGTACTGTTCTCCCAAGTTCCTGTGCTCTGGAGAGAGTTCATGGCTCTCTGTCCACAGACAGCAGTGTCTGGAAGCTTCTGGCAGTATCCACTTCAGAAAAAGATCTGGGAGCTTCCTGTAGGACTACCTGGACCGCTTGTGACTCAGCCAGTCTACTCACAGGTATTTTCCCAAGAGGAAGGAAAACAGGATCTTGCATGGACTTGGAGAGCACACCGTGACCTGACGGCTCGAAGCAGGAAATGACCCACTAGAGAGGCAGAGTGGATAAAGAGTGGCATGTGTGTACACTGCTAAAGTGCAGGCCATTTGTACCAGAGCTGCTCACACTCCCGACAGGTCCTAGGAATATTCATTGATACACGGCCAATTGCCCCCAAGGCTTTGACTTAACAATAGCACCGACCTCTGACCAGCACAGCTTCTTTGGTCTGGGAATTTGGGATGGGCTTAATGGGTGGATTCTAGTTTGCTGTGCTCAGGAGGTTGTAAATGAGGCTTGGGGTAGTCGCCTGAAGGCCTGATCAAGGTTGAAAGTTACTCCAGAGAGGCTAACTCCTATACCGCGGGCAGGAGGCCTTGGTTCCTCTTCTCAGGGCTTCTGGATTGTCCTCAGGATAGTGGCCGTGACTCACTGAAGAGTAAAGAGAAAGCCACATCCCTTTTAGGAACTAACATGTAGGGGGTCACAGGGTCCCGCTGGCCCATCTGCTTATGACAAAGCTCTGTGTAGCCGGAGCTCTGTCCCTTCCCGCCTGCTTAGGGCACTTCCAGCCCTCACCATCTTCCCAGCAGCACTGAGGTGTCTGCCTGGGTCAGCCAGCACAAAGCTGTTGGGTGTTCTTCAGCCGCACAATTCTGCTTGGGGCCACACTGACGGGGACTACAACCCAAACTGCCTGTCAATCGAAATGCACCTCACAGCTGAGGCTGCTCAGCACATCCGGTGGGGGAAGGGAAAGAGAAATGCTTTGACTGACTTTTTTTTTTTTAACTCTAATTGGCTTTGTGGTCTACAGAGAATGAGAGTAACAGTGAAAAACAATCCAGCAACTGTTGATGCAGACAGCATGCTAACTTGCGCTGGCCCCACACTGACCTCCCCTGCTTACAAGGCCGGTGGAGAGGACACCTGTGAGGAACACACCCGTCACAGGCCTGCGCACATGTGGCAGTGTGTAACAGTGTGTGTGACACGCTCTCATCAGCCTTCCCCAGACGTACAGTGAGCTCCTCCAAGCAAAAGCAGAACATGATTCAGAGCCTAGTGAGTACACTGTCCACCAGCTTCGCAATCATTGAAGAATCTTCAAAGCACAGAGATTTAAAAATACTGGCTGTTTTTAAAGGGATTATTTAACTGCCTTGGGTGAATTTAAGTGGAGTTGTGTTTTAAGAAAATGGTTTCTACCGTTTTTATAATGGACACAATTTAAGTTTTACGGACACAGCTGTGTGACCGGCACTGACCCTACGAAGAGCACCCTAAGATATGCTTGCTGTTCACTTGTTCTCCAGCCCACAGCTGGCTGCAGCTCAGTGCACCAGGTGCCCGAGCCCAGCACCTCCTCCAGCTGTGGATGCAGAGTTCCAGGGCACCATTCAGCAAGCACAGCTGGCCTGAGATGATTGTAACTATTGGTTTTTCTCTTGCACTAAAGGAAGTACGGAGAGCTGAGAGGGTTGATGCCTGCCTCGGATGTGGTTTCAATTTTTAAAGTACCTGCTTTCAGTGAATACTTTAAGACAGAAGATCAACCTCTGGAGACCAGTCCAGGAGAACCTGCCCTGTGGGACTTACTGGAAGCTCTTGGTCACCATCTCCCCTTTATTTGAACAAAACTTGCCTTTGTCTTGTCAGAGGGAATCTCCAACCCAGACTCTTTAGTAGTCCCCAAAATCCCCTGAGAAGAAATGTCAGTGACCTGCAGTGACCCCTCAGGCAGTGAGTGGCCTACATCCATCCCGTTCTCTCTCTGCTTGTCCTCCATCTGGAGCCACATCCTAACGAGTTAACGGTCAGTGTCTCCATGAAGAGGCAGTGAGCGAAGGAGCCGTGTACTCAGAGCAAGCCATGAGCACAAGTATGCAGGAGCTACAGAGATGTGCAAGTGAGCAGGGAGGGCTGTCAGGGAGCAGCAAACAACACAGAACAGTGGCTGCATTCTCTCCAGCTAGTGTGCCAGCTGCAGACTGACCAGGACAGCTTACCCCTGCCTGCTGTAGGACTGTGTGTGTTGGGGGAAACTGCGCCTGCAGGCTACTTTAGAGTCACTGAAAACAGGGTGCCACAGAGAAACAGTGTGGCTCCCCGAAAGCTCTTGGCCTCTCGATGGGCAGTGCCTTCTGGGTAGGATGCTTAGCACACGTACACCAATGTGGAAGACTACATGGTATGGAGGTTGTCGTCTGGTTTCTCATTTCCACCCCTCTTGTGGTAAGGCACAAACAAACTGCTGAGGCCACTTGGTTAGCTGCTACATCCAACTTCTCACCCCCCTAATGTGTGAACTGCCACAGCGGCTACAATCCACAGGCCCAACATTGTCTTCCCTTTGTTCTGAGGGCAAGCGTTTGAGGGACCTGAGTGAAAGTCAGTGCAGGTGGTTGCCGTCGCAGACTGGGAGGCCAGTGTGAAGCAGAGCTGACATGAGCTGGAGGTGGCCTTTGTCATCTATCTGAATTCCCCTTGGAGCAGAAGGTCCCCATTCCTCTCAGGTGAGCTTTCACAGTGGCACATGGTGGGATCAAAGGCAGTTTCACTGCTCCCTCTTGAAGATTCTCCAAGGCTCAGATATGTGGAAGTGTTTGGGGTTTGTAACTGTCCTTGTGGGTGAGCAGGAAATATAAGTTCTCAGATAGGAGCAGACATCACAGGAGTCCCCTGAAGCACAGCCCAGTGCCAAGACTGCTTACGTGGTGAGCAGGGCTCATCTGCTTGGGGAACAAGTGTCTACCTGCATACACTGTAGGGCTCAGAACCCAGGCAGGCCAGGCCCAGTTCCTTAGGGATCAGAGTCCACTTCTCGGACAAGGCTTTGTCTGAAAGGGTGGTAGATAGAGAATGAATCCTAAGACAAGCCCTCAGGAGCAGGGGAAATGAAAAAGCTACCAGGCGTGAGTAGGTAGGAACCAAAGACTAAAACACGAGCCTAGAAGGAACCAAAAAGTGTTGGCACGCTTCCGTGACATCTCTATAGAATGCTCAACTCTTCTCCTTGAGAGGAGGAAACAAGTTAGGCAACAAACGGGAAGCCCGTGGCACTGAGGAATCATGATTGTAGCTATGGGCTGGGATCCTCTTTCCTTCAAGGCTCCCAGGGAAGGACCTGCTTTCCAGCAAACAAGGGGTGTGGTCGTCTTGGAGGCAGCTGAGATTGCACAGAAGAACCACAACCACATGAGGTTGACTCTGAGTCCTGTGCATGTTCCCTGCTGGGATTTCTCAAGGCCTGTACGTCAGGGAGGATGCAGAGTGACCTGTAGGCTATTGTACTGTCCTAGTGAGGGGACATGCTCTACTGAGAGAAGGGACTGTGGTATATATAGCCTGAAGAATGAAGAAGCATAGAAGTTGGATCTTGCCTGTAAGGCAAAAAGGTGATTCAGAACAGAGGGAGACCAAGCAGAATGCTCTGGGAAACAGTGTACCCAAAGAACACAAAGACCTGGCTGAGGACCCATATACATGGGTCTCCCTCATGCAGAAGTTCTAGGCATGGGATGGAGGGGCTGAAATTTCCTGCCAGACCTCCACTATTTTCACAGGAGGGTCTGGCAAGATCCCCCCTACCCAACCCTTTGCCAGAAGAGGCCACACAGCCTTACCCAGAGGGCCCCAACTATACAGCTCAGGGCCTCTTCATCCCATGTGGGCCCTGCTTTCATAACAATTCTAAGAAGATAATTCTGATCAGTCAGATGACATCTGCTGTGGATTCAAGGCCAGAGACTGTCGGAGGAGCCCAGGACGGATGGGAAAGGGGCTGTAGTTTAAAGTCTGATTCCTGGAGGTTTGACCATGATGCTCACTGTTCCAGCACATCTATCTGGCTCCTCCTGACTCAGGTGACCCTGTAGGGCCCACAGCTGTAGCCTCTTCCTCACATTGAGATGAGCGGAGGACCCATATGCTGTGTCCTCTCCAGGCACATCTGATGTCTGAGGAGGACCCAGGGATGGTCGCTTCCTGACAGAAATACTAAGCAAGGCCCCGAGAGTGTGACAACACATATCCCCAGCGCTGCCTCTTTCTGCAGAGCCTCAGGGAGGGAGTTTCCCAGCCCATCCCTTAGGTGGCGTCCTGGGCCTGTGGCCTTCTGTCACTCCCTCCCTGTCAGGTTCCCAGGAACAGGACCTCCAGCCTGGTGCTGCTGGGGCAAGTGCTCTCCCAGCCCTGTAGGGACCTCAGGAGGTACAGCCACTTTACAGCAGCTTCTGGACGTCTGTGTGTCTCCCTGGCCCACTCACAGGACCCTGCATGCCCAAGGGATGATCAGCGCCCCCAATTAGCATTAGAGAAAAGAGGCCCTTGTGTGTGCAGCTGGCGCCAGGCCCAGGGACGCGCCTCCTGCTGTCTGGGAAGCTGCTTCTGCAGTAACTGGTCAGTTCTCAGGGTCCAAAGGACAAAGACAAATTCTTCAGGAGAAGGGGCTGCTGTAGAAATGAGGGGCCCCTCCTCAAGGTTGCCATGGCCTCCTCTGTACTTCCCTGCAGATAGCCATAGGCTGATGGAATGGAAGCCAAGTAGAGGCAATGGCTCCACCTCCCCAGGACTGAGCAAGACATCCTCTCCCAATAGGTCTGCATGCAGTGCCTCCCCTCACAACTGCCATCCACATCCCATCCTACTGCTCCAGGAGAGACAGAGATGAAATTATATATATGTGCGTGTGTGTATGTGTGTGCACATGTGTGTGTGCATGTGTGCGCGTGTATACATACATGTGAAGGCAAGAGGTCAACCTCAAGAGTCATTCTTAGAACCCACCCATTTTATTTTCTGGAGACTTGGCAACAGCATCTCTCATTGGCCTAAAGGATACTGGTTTGGCTAGGCAGGCTGGTTGGCAAGCCTGGGATTCTGAGTACGCTACCACATTCTCAGCTCTTCATGGATCCCCAAGTCCTCATGCTTGTGAGACAAGCAGTTTGCCTACTGAGCTATCTTGCCAGCCCCTGGAATGAAAAACCCTAACCCCACTGTCACAATAATGACTATGACCACGAGAGCTCAGGTGGGTGTGAAGGTCAAGGAACATGGTCAAGGAGGATGCTCGGAAAGGGAGCTCTCTTATAGGGCTCTGAGGGATGACGAAGAGTTTCCAGGAATAAAGGAAAGGCATTCCTGGGCAGGAGGCACAGAAGCATGTAAGAAGGGGGGTTCGACACTGAGGCTTACAAGCATATAGTCGACATGTGAGACACAAATGGGAGAGACATCTCCTAAGTCCACTGATGGAAGCTGGCCTCTTCCTGCAGAGCAGAAGGTGAGGAAAAAAGAGGGGAAAAAAGAGGGAGAGGGAAAGGGAGGGAGGGGTCGGGGAGGGGCGTGTGAAGTTGGAAGCTGAGATTATAATGATGTGTCTACAATCCAAAGAGCACTCAGGACTGGGACAATTCCCAGGGTCAGAGACAGGGCCTGACTTCTGACAGAGATACTAGTGACTGCTGATGGTTTAATCACCTTATTTGTGGTCTGTGGCTGCAGCAGCCCCAAGACACTCATGAGGGTAGGAAGATACAGAGCAGGACCAGTGAGTCCCAGTGGAGCCCAAGCTTCGGGACCTCAGGAACACAGCCTACTGGGCAATCCTCAGTGCCCATAACCTATGTGCTTGCTCCCTGACCACCCCACCCATGAATCCTGCTATACTCCTTGGCCACAGGGCTATTAAGATGGTGATCCATGGCCAGCTGAGAAGGCTACTTCTCATGAAGCCATGAGCACTCTAGGTCTTGAAGTTTGCAGTTGGTCTCCTTAGAGATTGACTCTGGCTGAAAGCATGTGAGACCAGGAAAAAAAAACTCATGGGCTGATCCCCTTTGACAAGTCTACCTCTACACAGATGAGACATCCAGACCCCGTCTGAGTCAGGGAACATCTGAAATAGATGAAGACATAAGAAATAAATTTAGCCTGAGAACTCTAGATTTTGGCTTTAAACTCACAACAGTATTGGGGATTTTATTTTGCAGACTTTTTTTCTTGAACAACGTATATTTAAGGGATTGATTCCTGAATTGTGTTTCTTCCTGGTGATTCCACCTTTATGAAGGGGATTGTACTTGTCCCGGATGTCTATTATTTTTATTGTATTTTATTTTCAGTTCTGGGGAAGCACTCTACCACTGAGTTACCATACTGATGTCAAGTGCATACATTTCTCTGGGGCTACCTCCACGTGACCCCATGTCATTGAAGGGCTCCAAGCACAGCTAATCCGAGATGGTAAACAAGATAGGGAACTGCATTTTTTTAGCCTCATTGAAAACACTGCCGTGGCTGACTTCCTCAATATGTTGTTCACATCTTCTCACCGCTGCCAGAGGCAAAAATCTCTTACCTACTGGGGTCCCAGGACTGTGTGTGCATGTGTGTGCACTCTAGGCTTGTATTGGCATGCATACATGTGTATGTATGTTTTTGAGTTTGTATGTGAGTGCACATGTGTGCACAGTGGATACGTGTAACTGTGCATGAGCCACCATCCATATGAGAAGGAAATGCTTCAAACCAACCATGCCTTTGGTGGTATGACACAGCTCTGAGAAGCTGGACTTTAGTTAAAAGGTTTCAGGCCTGCCCTGAAGCCGGAGAACAGAGAGGGGTTGCTGCTACTAACCTTGCGCTCAATGATGGTAGCTGGGTATATAGGAGGCAGATGCACACGCAGGGTTGGGTCAGCCCAGGTTAGACCACAGAGAGCTGATCTCTATTCACAGTCCCACACTCACAAGGAAGGCTGACTTCTTGGGAACACCAACAATCCACACAACATGGAAATGCCAATTCAGAAATGTACAGTGGTCTCATGACTGCTCAGAAGATCCAAGTATC
Source organism: Lophiomys imhausi (assembly GCA_907164525.1). Classification (NCBI taxonomy): domain Eukaryota; kingdom Metazoa; phylum Chordata; class Mammalia; order Rodentia; family Muridae; genus Lophiomys; species Lophiomys imhausi. The sequence continues at coordinate 1,036,108 of CAJQZJ010032670.1, read as the reverse complement.
TCCAGGGCTGGCAAGTTCTGGGTTAGTGCTGCCCAGGGACAGGCTTTCCGGAAACACTAGAGCGGTCAGAGCCAAGCAGGGTTCTGGAAAGCCTGGATTTAGAGTTGAACCAGGTTTTCAACAAAAAGGAACCCCTTTTCGCTTATGAAGTGCACACTAACCAGAGCACATTGAAGGAGGAGAAATACAGCATCAGCTTTCCTACTCTTCTCTTCATGTGTCACACACGCTCAGGATGGAGGTGGTCATAATTTCTCTTGCTAGTTCTAAACAGTATTTGCTGAAGAACTGCCTGTCACCAAAGTTCTGAAGACACACAAAATTAACACTCTGTCACTGTCTCTATTTCACACCCAGCCTTATTCACCCTCAGAGTAGGGCTCTGCTGCCCAGTCTTCCCATTACTGTCCCTGTTCATCCCTCATTACCCTCCTCCAGCCTCAGAAGCCTCCACCAGAAGGGCTCTGGCCCAAGTGGCTTCTTTGAAAAGAGCATTCCGGGAAAGGAAATTCAAGGGATAAGGGTGGGGAAGAGAGCATCAGCCCTGCTATTGGCCATGAGGGGTAGTGTTGGAACTGCACAGGCTGGAGCCAGCTGGTCTACCCAGCAGCCGCAATTCCTGGCTTGGAGATGGGGACTCCCACTATGCCCTCAGAGCTCTTGGGGAAACTTCTTTCCAAGCAGTCAGCAGCAGAGATATGGGTCTGGGGCTGGTGGTCACCAACTTCCTCCAGAAGCCCTCAGTACAGACCAGAACCTCAAGTAGTTCCTGGCCACAGTTGTCCATAAATGGGGACTATCTGGCTCACCAGGTGTGGGGTACATTGAGGGGTTATGATGGGCATGTTCTTAGATGCTCAGAGTCAATGTGGGCAGTGCCAGAGAACAAATGCTCCTGCAAGCCTCAGACTCAGCTGTGGTAAGAGTTTATTTAAAAAAAAAAAAAGTTATGAGATTGTTTTTGCTTAACCCAGGTGTGAGGCTGCTTCAGTTAAGATCACAGGTATAAACTATTAACTGTGTCTCCTGAGTTAGCAGAATCCAGCTGAGTGAGTTTAACTCTGAGGACTTAAGGGGAAAAAAAAAGCCAGAGCCTGAGAAGGGCAGGTTAAAAAAAAAAAAAAAGAAAGAAAGAGGAGTGCTACCAAGATGTTGCTGCTGCTCTCCCTGCTGCTAGAGCTTCCCCAAACTGCTGCTGGTTCTTCCTGCTGCTTTTTTCTGGCTTGCTGGACTTCTGGATATTGTGAGATTGGTATTGCCCCAAAAGAACCCGATGACCCTAATCAGCAGGAAGTAGCTCAAAGAGACTTCTGTCCTTTTTCCATTTAACCTTCTTTTCTTCCACCTAGTGTTGGGGGGTTGGAAGGGAGGTAGAGGTGTTAAGCACAGTAAAATAATTAGAGAAAATAATGAAACACAAATAATAACAGCTGCCTTGTTACACTCAGCCCTGTCCCATCCCATGGCAGCTAGTTATGGCAGCAAGGGGAGCCATCTGGCTGAGGATTTTTGGCCAGGAACACTGTTCTCTTCCCAAAGCTTGTTCTGGAAATGCATAACTCCAAGGCTCTTCTCAAAAGGGAGAAGATGGCTGGTCCAATACATCCTGGAGATCACGGGTCCTTAAGGCCATAACTCACCCAGACCTCAGCCAGGTCTTTTAGCCATGAGATGGGCTTGTATTTTACTTCATTCCCTTAAGGGGGGAAAACAGCAGATAAAGTGCCTGGTTGAGGAGCAGACATTGCACTTTCTGCCCCGAGGCTCTGATGTGATGTAGACCCACCCAACTCCACACCCACACCCACACCCACACCCACACCCACACCCACACACACACACACACACACACCTAACACAGCTAAAAAGCTTTGGACACAGCCCCTTGGTACAAGCACTTCCTGAATTGGGCAACTGTGAGGAAATGACCAAGAACTGAAGAAGTGTACTTAACACGTTAAGATCTTAGGAAAGCTAAAAGTGTTTCTGGAAGCTTCTGGTGTTTAGAAGGATAAAGAGGAGAGGGTCACCTTTTGTCCACAATACTCAAGAGGTTTCCAGGAGAAATCAGAGTCTCAGTATGTTCCCAGATCTCAGAACATACAACCCTTGAGCACCCGGTGTAGACGCACGTTCTGTGAGATGTGGTGCCCTGCCCTGGGCAGACACCAAATCAAAGGCAGTATCCAGGCAACCATCCCCCATGGACACAGCCTGCCCAGCTCCGAGACCACCACCAACACCACATCCTCTGGAGACAGACCTGGGCCTCCCCTTCAGCTGCCCATGACGTACTGAGCATTACAGTGGAACTGTCCTCTGCTGTGGGGAGCTCATGATGTTTCTTCCCTACTCTCAGAGAAAATGCAGAAGGCAGGCTTCAGGTTCCATATAGCCTCCCCAAACAAGTCAGGGAAGGCATCTGCACCTAGCATGATTAAATTTGTAGGGGTGCATATGGCTGAAAGAGAAATGTCTCAGTGGCAAAGCACCAATCGGGTTCGTCCCCAGCACCCAAAACAAGAAAAAATCACAGCATAACTTTAAAATTAAGTCATTATCAGTGTAAGAGTGAATAATTCTCATTTCAATGGAAAATTCCATTTTCATATTGTATTCTAAGTGAGCCATTTTATACATAGGACTATTTTAGAATAATGGCACCTCGTAACTGCTGCCCAGGGAGCAGGTGGCAGGGAGGGAACTCGTGGACACCAGCTCTCCAGTCATCCCCTTTCTACCCTCATAGCCCTTCTGACCATGTCTCTGACCTGTGGCCTTATGAACAGTGGCTGAAATTCACCCACACTGGGTCATGACATTAAATCACTCCAGATACAGAGAGGTAACAGATACCAGGAGCCTGAGATGTTCCTGAGGACCTGACACAGTGACCTGAACCAAAACAGGTTCCCTGGCCCTGTGTGTCTGTGTCTGCAGTGTGCATAGTTAGTTGGACCAAGAGAACTTCTATTTTCGTGTGCCCCTTGTGCTGCAGCCTTGATTCAGACTCACTCTTCCTAGTTCCATGACCTTACCTAGACAAGTCCCTCCAGCAAACTACCAATGTCTAATCGAAATTCATCCATATTGGCTGGAGAAATGGCTCAGTCATTAAAGTGCCCATTGTACAATCACGAGGACCTGAATTTGGATGTCCAGTGCCCACATAAAAGCTGGGTGTGATGGTGACCCAGCTTGGGGTGCAAGGTGTGAAGATAGGCCCATCCCAGACTTGCTGGCCAGCCAGTCTAGATTAACCAGTGAGCTTCAGGTTTAGTGAAAGACCGGGTTTCAAAATGTAAACAACTGATATATATGCCTGAGGTCAATGCACACATTTGTACATACCTAGCATATACATATATACCACACACACAAATCTGTCTACTCATAAGATATCTGAAAACATATGGGATTCTACTGCACCAGGCCTATGACCTTGGATACGCACATGTCCTGTAATCCCACTAGCCTCAGGTTGCCTTTCATGAGCCCCACAGCTGCACGAGTCCCGTCTTCAGAACCAGTCTGTCCCCAGATCCTCCACATTGGTCCTGGCCTCCGGTATTTTCCACTTTGCTGACAGAATAATCCTTGACACAGAGCAGGAATCAATACATGAAAAGGTGTGAGGGGCCTGGACCACCACACGGCACCTTTCATCTCCTGGGTCAGAAAGTACAGGCCTCCATGATGCACACTGTAGACCAGAGTTGGAAATCTGAACTATCCTCAAAGTTATGGGAGACAAAGGCTCGGGGCCAACAGGCTGAGTAGATTCCCAGATGGCCTGCCAGCTTCATCCCCAGCCTGGCCTCTATTCTGTGGCCTGAGCCAAGATCACTTGATGGTTTTGTCCCAGAAGGAAGTGAGGGACATGCCCACCACCTCCTTTCCCATAACTGATTTGCAAATGGGAAGCCCAGCAGGCTGACATGAAGGCTCAGCCTCACCCTAGGGTACTCAAGTGCAGCAATCCGACAACAGGCCACAAGGAAGGTGGCTCCAGCCCTGAGGACCCTGCACTCTAAATCTATCACATAACCTAGCCCCGCTGGATGCTGAGGACTCTTGGCTCCCCTGACCAGGATCTTCCTGTTCTATAAAGTCAGAGCCCACTGAGGAAAGAAAGAGAGTCCTACCCACTCTCTGTTGCCCTATCAATGGGCCAGAGGATATCTCCACCCAGATACCCACAGAATTGTATAAGCAAGCCTACCATGAGTCCAAGGCTCACCAACCCCAGTCATCTGAAACTTCCAGCCACTGTGTGGCCCTGCTTGGGGAACACTCAGATGGACCCGGGGTGCAAGTCTGTCTCATATCCCACATTTCACTTGGCTGTCTTGCACCGTGAGAGCAGCAACGAGGTAAAGGGTGACCAACAAACAGCCTATTGGATCCAACAGACTCAGCCTTCTGGTCAGCCAGAGCCCTGCTGTCCCCTCCCCCACACCACTGCTGTGGGCTTCAGGGAACCTCACTGCATTTCTCACTGGTTTTCCTGCCAGGGAACCGTCCAAACAGCTCAGGTTCACAGCCAAATAAAACAGTCTGGAACTGCAAAGGACACCTCCACAGATGGGGCATTCATGTCAGACTTGGGAGTGGTGGGGGGCCCTTCAGCCTCACTGGTAGAGGACTTGAGCCAGTATTTGCTTGAGAAAGTACTGGCTGGCCACACACACTTCGGGGAGTAAAGGAGGGTGTCCTGAAGATCCAGAGTCGCTTGTTAGGGTCCAGCAAATTTCAGAACCACAGATTCAGGGTGTCCTCTTGACCTTCTGATCTAAAAGTAGAGTGCAGACTGACCTAATTAAGGCACTTTCTCTCCAGGGACCCGTCTGAGTCCATCACCCACAGGCCGTGGAGGGGGCAGGAATCTCCCTGTCTGGAGCTGCTCAGTCCAGGGACAGAGGGCTTTTGTTGTGCTGAGATTTCCAGAGCAGAGTTGGCTCTGCCTCTGAGTGATTTTGCTCCATAGGCGAGAGGTTTGGCCAGTGCCCAGCTGTGGATAGAAGGATCTGTGTGTGCTGTTGAGGCCACATCACCGTCCAACCACGTTGGGAAAGCAGGGCAGTTGTTCATGAAGTCCTGAGTTGATGAAGTCTGATTTTCCAGAATAACTCTGACATCAGGATGTGGTGATTGAGGTCGCCTGCCCAGAGACTATATTCAGATTATAAATGAAAGCTTGAGAGCCTAAGGCTCATCCCTTCTCTCTCTCTCTCTCTCTCTCTCTCTCTCTCTCTCTCTCTCACACACACACACACACACACACACACACACACACACACACACACAAAGCTGAATGGAGTAATTAAGATAAAATCCCAGTCTTCGAAAAAGCTTTTAGCTAAGAAATTCAGTGCCAAGCCTCGGTCAGAAATAAGCCTTTGCTGACATTATCAGCTCTGTGAAAATCCGCCTGTCATGAAGGTGCTGACACCAGCAGACACCCTGGCCACGTGGAGATGCCAAATCCCGTCAGCTTTGTTGTGAAAGGAGAAAGCTTGGTCATGAGCTATAGGCCTGACAGAATGTGAAAATGGTGTTCACGTGGAGGATTGTGTTAGGACAGAGTTTGATGGTGAAGTATAAAATAGTTGCAAAAAGTTGATATTAAAATATGAAACAATTTCTTCATTAAATACTTGTAAAACATTGTCTTTACTTTTTTGAGAATTTCATTCATAAACACAGATATCTCATATCCACCCATTCCTCTCCGAAAAGTAAGCAAACAAGGACATGAACCCTGGGCCCTAGGAGTAAAAGTCAGATCTCTATCAGCTAGGCTATTCAAGCTCTTATATGCTTGTAAATTTCTTACCGTCCCACAGCTGCCACATATCCCAATCCAGCCCCAAGTTCCATGGCCCTTAGCCAGGCCTTTTCTCACCAGTAAGAGGTGCCTACCAATGAGAAGCAGCCCAAGACATGTCAGGAAAGGGAAAAGGAGAATGTAGGGTATGGCAGAGGAGAGAGGAAGAGGGGAAACTCAGCGTGGGACCATGGGGAGAAGGGGCTATTGGAAGCAGCCCAGGGTTCTGACTGCAGCTGAATCAGGAAACAACCAGCCTCATGAGGCAGAAATAGTCCCCACCTCCACCATCACGCAGCTGCTCTGATCTCAGGTGGTCCTCACTGGATGGCACCAGAGACTCTGCCTCGGCTGGAATGAAGAACACCAAGACACAGCCTGTTTCCAGAGGATCACACAATGAGGGTGTGTTGATGTTGACGCCTTAGAGAAGTGTCTGAGGCAACACTGTAACCATGTTGTCTTGGGACGTGTTGCCCCCAGGGTTGTCACCCCTGCCTCCTCCTCTGAATCCTGCAACCAGGTCCTTCTTTCTCACTGAAAGCTGCACATAGCTCAACATGAGCTGTTCTCCTTGGGGTGTGCAGGCTCCAGAAGGCAGGCGAGCACAGCCTCTAGAGCTGGCTGAAGGGGAGCGAGTCACCAGCAGGCTGGAGTAGCACCAGACCCCCTGTGTGTCCTGGGGAAAGTGCTGGAAGACTTGGGGAAGGGGAGCTTGATTTGTGAAGGCCACAAGCCTCAGGAGACTCCTGGAGTCTTGGGTGAGGAGCACCCTTCAGCACCACACCTTACAGCTAGATGAGTGGAGGGCATTCCGCATGGGAAGGCCCTTTTAGGGCTCTTAACAAATCAAGTCAATGATTAAAGTCTCTCTGGAAGGCGAAGTGCCTCTTTGCTGAGTGCAGATTGTAGTTCAAAGCCAAAAGCACTTTAAATCCCTCCTCCAACAATAAAAGTCTCCTGGTAGACCTCAGCCAGAGGAAGAAGGGCAGACCCTCTTTCTAGATAACCCCAAAGTTAGCTGTGAGTCAGAATGAGGATTTAAGTGTTAGGAATCAATTTTGACTGCCATTTTTAGTATTCTCCTGGCATAAATAGTTCAGGATCCAGGGCTGCTGCGACCTCGTTCCTGGTGCTGGTAACCTCTGACCCCTGGCAACTCTGGTCTCTGCTTATTCACAACTCTGCTTCAACAGGCTTCTGGGGATTATTCAGTTTGTGGCCTCAGAAGGTCCACAGAGCCACCAGCACTGAGCATGTCCACACCTTGTAGTATTCCCTTGAAAGTGATTCCCCAAGAGGATGCCAACTTTGTCCTGCTAGTAACCCTGCTCTGGGTCCTCAATACCTCATCTCCAGCCTTCTTTCTCCTTTTTTCTCTCTGGGTTAGTTCAGACTTGTTTCACCGGCACTCCAGGGCAGGGCCAGAACCTCAGCATTTCTCTTGTATGCGTCTTCCACATGCACTGGACACCTAACTGCACTGGAGGATCTGATAGGAAGCTCTGGCAAAGCAAGCTGGAATATTCTCTAGAAGCAGCAAGGTACCACTTTAGAGTAAATGAAAAGTCCAAATACATGGATCTCAGGACAGGTATAGCATTGATGGTCAGTTTATGTTGTCAATCAAATGACCACAGGCTTCCAGAGGTTATTTTCTGCAAAACCATTTACATTAAAAACTTTATTGCTGGGGTTAGAGAGGCGACTCAGTGGCTAAGAGCAAAGGGAAAGGAAAATCAGAGGAGACAATTAAGTCAGCACGTAAGCTTGAATGACAGAACAGGAAAGCTTGCAAGGATATTACAATGTAAACATGGCAGTTGGCTTTGCGAGTTCAATTTTCTGAACACTGAGGAATTCATTCCTAGATTTAGCTCTCGGGAAATATTTTTATGTTTCAGTTTCCTCAGCTCCCACAGTGCTATCCTTACCAGCAGGCCCACGCTGTTCAGCAAACAAGCCTGCACCAGCTTCTCACACTTCGGCAAAACACAGGAAAGAAGCCTACTAAGAGAAAAGAGTTATTTTGTATCTCATTTTGTCTCAAAAGCTGGCCCTGTAGCTTTGGGCCTGTGTTGAGGGAGCATATACCCTATTGGGAGCCCAGAGCACAGGTCAGAGAAGTGTTGAAGATCCAGCTCTGCTCTGCTAAGTTACTCCGTGTTGCAAAAAACTGTGAACTTTTCAGGCTGTGCTTTTCCTTGAGAGATTCAATTTCACAAGGAGCTTTTGACTCCATTTTAAGGATGGGGGGATAACTACTTTCCCATGTATATAAGGAAACAGTACCATCTGTCCATCACTACCCATACAGCATAGACTAATAAAGACATTCCTGGGAGTGAAGGGGCTGCCATCCTATGAATTTATCAAGGGGAATTGAGAGGATGGGATCACACGGGATATCAAAAACCTATCAGGAAAACCAGATCTTATCAGATTTATGAGACACACCAGACCAAGGAAAGGGTACAACTTCCTCACACCTGGACCTCATAAAGTGATATACATTTAACACTGCAGGGGCCACCCACCAACCTAGCATCTGCTATCTCATGTGTGCATGAAGGACCCATCAGTGGAGAACGCACAACTGTCCCTGGTACTTCAGCCCAGCCCTGACCCCCGATTTTAATGAGGCCTGCCCACCTGCTCCTCTGGACCTGCACTTAGTTTCATACTCCAGCATGGTTCTGCTCTTGTTTCTGTAGCTGATCACATCTTTGATCTGAACCCCAACTCTCCCTCAACCTGATTTCTGACAGTAACAACTTCTTCTCTGTGGCTGCTTTTGGGTTCCTTGTCTTAGTGATAGAGTCCTCTTACATTTCTCTCAGCCCATTTCTGAAACCTCATACATTCTTCTGTACCCTCTTTAACTGGCAATCACTCTATAAGCTACATATGTGCATACAGCTACATAGATATATCTACTTTGTGCTGTGTGATATCAGTGTTAATATCAGTAATTAAGACTGAAATAAAAGAATCTGAGGGGCATGGTTGCTCACACCTTTAATCCCAGCACTCAGGAAGCAGAGGCAGGTGTATCTCTCTGAGTTCAAGACCAACCTGGTCTACAGACTGAGTCCCAGGTCAGCCAGGTAGCCAAAGCTACAAAGTAAGGCCCTATCTCAAAAGACAAAAAAGAAAGAGAGAGAGAGAAAGACAATGAAAAGGAAGAATAAGAACCTACCTTTGCCCCCTCAAGATTATCATGGTAGGTGGGATTATGTGGAAAACTGTTGCCCTTAAAACTACTGCACCTTCCCACCTCATCTGAAGAGAAGGAGAGTACCAAGTAGAGAAACAAAGAGGGAGGGAGAGAGAGAGGGAGGGAGGGGCCAGGAGGGGAGGAGGGAGGAAACTATGTTCTAGAAGTAACTTGAGAAAACAAAATAATACTTTTTTAAGAAAAGAGTTAATAAGCTTAAAAGTATAATAAAAATACAATATAAACTTTTCAAACTATAATTTACCAAAGGTATACTTGCCTTATTGGCATGAAAGGAAAATGGCCTTAATTTCAGATTGGAATGTTAGACTGCCGGTGGCTACAAAGCTTACACAAACTTGATAGCAGCTTAAAAGTTTTTTGTTGTTGTTTTGTAAATATAAAGGATATTTTCATGGTTTGGCATTAAAAAATCAGGTAAGAGGTTTAAAATACTATAAATAAATTAAAGGTTAATGCAGTTCAACCTGGTTTTCTGAACTTCCAAGAGTTGAAAAAATTTGGAGCTAAGGTAAAATATATAAAATGTGTGGTGTTAGCCCATGCCTTTACTTCCAGCAGAGACAGGAGGATCACTATAGACTTAGTTGTCTTATAAATTCTAGAGTTACAAGGAACAGGGTGGTGATTGTGCACACCCTCAATCCCATCATTTGAGAAGGATACACACTTAATCCCAACACACTAGAGACAGAAACAGGCAGATCTCAGAGCTCAAGGTCAGCCTGATACAAAACAAACTCTAAATAGAGAAAAACTTCGATCCAGGGGTGGTGGAGCACATCTTTCATCCCATCAGTTGGGAACCACATGTCTTTGATCCCAAAACTTAGAATGCAGAGACAGGCACATAGAATTTGGAAGAATTTAAGTTTAAAAGCTACTTACAAAAGGTATGCTGAAATTCAAAGTGAATTGTCCTTTGAGATCTCAAAATATACACACTTAAAGGTTTGTTTAGTTCCAAAATTTCAAAATAATTTCTTTTTTAATCTCAATTGAAAGATAATACCTTTTATATTGTCAAAAAACCAAATTTGCTCCAGGAAAAATATTACCTGATCCGCCCCAAAAAAGTAGTGTTCCAGAGTTAGGATTAGGGCAGGGCTCTGTTCTTATCTTTCCAGGAGATTTAAAGCATCCGTTCAAGGAATCCAGGGACAACTGGACAATGGAAACCTCAACAGAAAACAGATCAGACACCAAAGAACACAAGTAGCCCAGATGATCCAGCCTTGCAGACTTCGTCAATAGCTGTTTCCTCAAAAGTCTACAACCACAACAACTCAAAATCGCTAAGATTGTTCAGCTCCACAGACTGCTCCAGCAAGAACTCCAGTAAAGCCCTGAAGTTCAGCTTCTGTCTACGAACTTCTTAGGACATTTAAATAGCTGAGCACAAAAGGACTGAACATCAAATGATTCTATTAACATTTTTAACCATTTTTCCATTCTTATTTGGGCCCCAAACAGGTTTACTACGTCCCAAATGAGCAGGAAGTCATTTTAAGAGAGCGACATCCCATCTCCAGAAGGTGGGGTGGGTGTTTATTCCCCCTTTGGTCATTTGATGGGTTATAGATAATCTTGTTATTTAGGGGGAGAGATTACAAGCTGTTAAATGGTCTTGTTAAATAGGTTTTGGAGGTTAGACCCAGGGACTTCTTTTTCTTTTCTGTATCCTTCTTTCTCTCCTATGTAGGAGTGAACAGACTTGAGAAAAAAATGGGACATAGACATAATATAGGAAAGATCAAGAAACAAAGACAGATTATTGAATATGCCCTTATACCTTTGTATATTGATACAAAATTAAGATTATATTTGGCTAAATTGATATTGATCTTTGTATACTGATGAAAAATTAAGATTGTATTGGGCTACATCAGTATTGATCTTTGTATATTGATACAAAATTAAGATTATATTTGGCCACATTGGTATTGATCTTTGTACACTGATACAAAAGTAAGGTTAATTATTTTTAAAGTATTGTACCTAGGTAATGCTTAAAAATGAAATGTGAAGTTTTGGCCTTTTGCTACCAACTGTCATAAACTGTTTAGGATAATTATGAAATGCAAACTAATAGTCACTCAAGATTATCATTTTGTTAGGTACTAGGACAGTCTATCACAGTTATTTTCTAAGCTAATCAGAAATCAAGTTGCTAAGAGACAAGGAACATTTGCTTATCCGAATATAAGAGATAGGCAGTCTTCAAAAACCTCAGATCTGCAGAATATGGCATTCAAAGCTGTTTTAAGATTTTTTTGATATCGAGACATGTCAGCTCCTGACAGCACCCCCTATTCTACTACAAGAGGAAGATGAGTATCAAAGAATCTCCAATTGCAGATGGTTGAATTAGTGGCAAGCCTATCACTTGGCAATAAAAATCCTTTGCTTCAACTGTAGACAGAATGCTGTCCAAAAAGGACAAAACTTGGAAGCAGGTAAGTTGACAGCCTAGCTCTGCCAAGACAGGGTAGGCAAGTCCTTCATAATTCCTGCTTTACAATCAATGTCTGTCAGAGAAACAGGGCCAAATGGCTGAAGATTGATGCTGTAATGTATGGAGAGAAAATGGGAACTGTCCAGGCAGCCACTGGTATGTCATTTCTTAGTTTTGGAATCTACAGGCCCTGCACTTCCTATATAATCAGATATATTTATCCCTCTCAGGTCTCTGATGTGGTTGAAGACTAGATAGCTAGAATCTCATAGTTAAATTTTGAGTTGTTTAGGAATTAAGAGGGTGTTCTGCATATAAGAAGATGTTTTTAAAATTGTGATGCAAGTTAGGATGGAAGCTGAGTTAGATATAGAACTTTAAACTCATGGAGATGGTTAGATAGTAGAATGTTAAAGTCAGGCGCCAAATACATATGGACTGGACATTGAGAATGTATGCTAAGCCATATAACTCTCATAATTGTGGCCTAATTATTTCTGTTGTTTTGTATTGTATTTGTTATAAGAGAAAGAGCCATTTGTTGGACTGAAACAGGGAGCTGCTTCAGGGGGAAAAAGATATACCTTAAACTTAAAAAAAAAAAAAAGGAAGGGGATGAGAGGGTTGAGGGGAAAGAGGGTGGGAGGGGGGAGTAGGGAGGGGATTGCGATTGAGATGTAACTTGAAGAAATAAAAAATAAATTAAAAAAACTGCTGCACCTTATGAACTTGTTGTTATTCAATAAATCTGGCAAGTCCTCTTCCCCCTCCCAGTGCCCTCTGTTCTGAGCCTGACCCCCAATGCAGTTACCTGAGACAGACTAATGTGTTTGTTGCTAAAAATCCTTTTTCAGGAGAGATGGAAGAAATATATACCCCTCCTTCTTGTTCCTAATGACAACCTGAAGCATAATTCTGCCAAAGTTCATGCTGGGAAACCAACGAGTTTGAGGTGAGACATTGTGGGTGCTCCTCCCCCAACAGAACACACCTGAAGAGCCTTTGCCCAGCAGTGATGGCGATTTCCCTGGAAGCTGCACAAAGGGCCTCTCACCTAGTCTCCCCCTGCCTAGCCCACCTGGATTTAAAGCAGAGTTACATTAGGAAAAGTCAAGCCTAGAGTCTGATAAAGGCACAGTAAGTGTACAGAGCTTGCTTCTCAGGGGGTGATTTAGGTGCCAGCTGGTGAGACTCAGTTTTTCCCCAGCTTCAGTCCACCATGTAATACTGAAGAAAGTATGGCTGGTTCCATGGCCTCATAAGAGAATCCCTGCCCTCAAGCTGGCCACAGGCACAGGTCCCACTCATAAAGAACTCACTGGTTGCTCTTGCTAACCCTAACCCTAATCTTCCCACTTGTTCTTAAGAGGACAGACAAGAAGCAAAGGGTATGATGAGCCAGCTCTGTTTTGGACACCAGCACCCATGCTCGCTTTAGCAAAGCCCCTGGGGGAAGTCCCACCTGCCCTGTAACAGAGAAGGGCAGGAAGCAGAGAATGGCCACTGAAAGACCCAGGGGCTGAGGCCAGAGGCAACAGCTGCCCTGCGGCCTGACCCTAGTGTAGAGTGGCACTCAGGTGATTAGGTGAGCTGTGATTGTGCCCAGCATCCCAGCTTTGGGAACAACAGGTTCCCAACATGTGTTTGAGCCTCTCTATTCTGAACACAGGAAAGGAAAGTGACCGGGAACAACACATTGCCTCGAGAATGTTTGTCTAAAGCATTAACTGAGGACTACGGTGTACTCAAAGACACTCGGCACAGCTCAGAGCATGCAAGCAAACACTCATTTCAACTGGAATAGCACCTGCCAAAACAAACTCTATTTTGGATCATCAATGCATTTTTTTGGTAGGGATTTCTTTTAATTCACCAATGAAGTGAAACATTTGCCCTTCAGCTCTGACTGCACAGGAGCTCAAAGAAGAGGGGGCAGATCCTATGTTGTCACAGAATGATGCTCATACATCCTTACCCAAACACCCAGATACCTTGCTCAACATCTGATGGCTATGTCCCATGCCATCTCTTTAAAGCTAAGTGGCTTGAGAATCCTGTGGACTTCAGAGACTACGGGCCTGGTCCATTCATGCTGAAACTACTTACAATGCTTCTATTTAGACAAACACCACCATGGTGGTAAGGAGCCAGGCAGGCACCCATCAGTGTCTGTAATCGGACCACGTGCAGCTGCTCAAGACCTCTGCTGAAGTGTGTGGCACAAGCAAACCTGTGGGCCAGCAGGCATGCACATCGAAATGTGTGTAGGGTGCAAATGTGTGCAGCTGTAAGCAGATGCACATGTGCTCAGATTTAGTCATGATTACAGCCTCCCGATCATCTTCCTGTGGTGCCCAGGAGTCACATGCACACTAGGACGGCATTCACTGTCAGGTCCTACTTGGAACAGAGGGAGGGAAGGAGGAAGGAGAGGGGGTACAGCGCCATACACTCATACTTCCTTGTAATATTAGTGTGTCACAGACCTGGCGGGCCTGCCCTGGAGTGTCACAGGGCCAGCTGCTACAACTTTGGTGACCGGTACCCCCGAACCTTTTGCAGACCTTCCCAAACTGCCCTGTAGGCACCCTTTCTGACTGCTGGGGGCCATTCTTTCTTTCCCCCAAGGCTCTGGGTGATCGGTCATTAGTTTGCTGTGGGGCCAGCTTCATGACCTCTCCAGCCAGAGCTTCATTTGCAAAAATAGTTAATTGAATGTTAATTAAAATGAAGACATGTAACCGAACTTTTTAATTATTTAACATTTATTTATTACTATATTCACGTATAACATACACCAACAATTTCTTAACTATTAATCCTATAAATTCCTACAACCCCTTTAACCTATCCACTAAACCTATTGATAATTATATTTCTAACCTTTTAAAAGGATACAGACTCTGGGGGCAGGTCCTCAGTCATCAGGAATACAGTCTGTGTTGTAAATTCTTTAACACACTTAGCAGTCCTTTTTCTGGATCTCTCAGATGCAGGTTCGTCAGGGTAAGTTGGTTATTGCAGTCTCACCTTAAATAAGGCTTGGTGCTTTCTTTCTGGGGGGAAACCCCAGCCCCTTTGCATCAGCAATTCTGCCACTCTACCTCAGAGTCCTTAAAGCCAGGCACAGTTTCCTTTAGGCCACTGTTTGGACAGATCAAACCCCTCTAGGCAAAAGCTGAGCCACAGGGTTTAGTCCTTGGCCTTTTGGTGTCTTGCTCAGGCATTCTTTGCTCACCAGCTTCTTTCTGCCTCAGGGAGATCTGGCCATCAAATGATGGTCAGCACTTTTTTCAGCAGGACTCTGGGAGCTCTCTAACATCAGAGGCCTCTTCTTCTTCATGGGGCTCCATGCACTGTCCTTAAATAGGAGGAACTCTGTTTCAGCTTAATTTGGGTTCCGCCCACTTAGCACCTGAAAACAATGTCAGGCCAGATTCTTTCTTTAAGTCCATTAAGTCTTTCCTGTTTTTCTGACAACCTTGTTTTTCAGTCCATTGAGTATGTCCTGTTTTTCCTGACTTCAACCTTGTTTTTCAGTCCCTAAGTCTCCTGTTTGTTTCCTGTTTTTAGTCCACATGCTGATAATGATCTTCATGCCCCAAATTAAGAGACAGCATCAGAAACCCCTATATATTTTCTAAATCTAATTTAATTTATCTAACTCCCTACAAAGACATGTGTAGGCAAATCCTTCTAAAATGTTTTACTTCTCCAAATGAATTTTTTCTCAGACAATGAATACTACTTGGCCTAAATGTCTTGGTAATTTAGAGCCAAAAGCCACATTCTTGAGAATCATTTGCTAATCCTGCAGCATTTCAGGCAACTCTAGCCTGTGCCCTGTGGGGTACAAGTGACTAGAGGTAGCTAGAAATGTAGCCAAAAGCTTACAAAATTGACAACTTACTTAAAACATTATGAGGTTTATTGTGTAATTTGTTGTAACCAGATTCCACAGTTCTCCAGAGTGAGCTCATTGGGTGACAATTTCACATGGCAAATGGCGAAAGGTAGTGCACCCTGTTAACCAGCTTTGGTCCAGGCCCTTTAGAACATGGGTGGCTGAGAAGCTGGAGTTTTCAGGGTGATGGACCACCACCAAGGCTGCCTGAAGGAGGGGCGGGAGTGCTGAGACATAAGGCAGCTCTAGGGACCAGAAAAATCAGGGCACAGGGGAAAAGAGGAAGGGTTAGACCTACAGGTGTCAGGTCTGGAGACTGGACCCTAGACTCTCTAGGAATCCCTGTGGGTGGATGGAAGGAACCAAGAGGCCAGGCAGAAAGGTCTTTACAGTGGGATAAGCAAAGGCAGTGTTACTGGGTGGAGATGCAGATCAGAGTTTCAAGGGGGAATTAAAGGGAATTTCTAAGTCTATTTGGCCTTCCACAGGTCCGTGGGCTTTGCTTTCTTACCCCCAGCACCCTCAATGACCCCCCCAGGCTCATTAGCAAGTAGCAGGAAAACCAAAATAACAACAACCCTAGTTAAATCTTCTCCCTCACATTTATGAAGTCTAGCAGCACCCAGCCTAGGGGTGGCCATTTTCTCTGTTCTTGCTCTGCTGGCAAAGAGAGCTTCTATAAGTGAATCACTGTTGTCCGTTTCAGTGTGAGATGTGTTTAGAGATCATCAGTGAATCACAGAGAGCAGGAGGCACTTGATCCCACTCTTCCCTGGTCCATGGCTTACCCAAACACTTACCTTATAGCTAAAATAAAAAAAAAAAGAAATCACAGTCTATGTGATTGAATGAACATATCAAAAATGGAAGGAACCTTGAGACCCAGGAGGATGGGGGAACCTGGGGTGGGGACTACGCTAGACAAGTTGTAAGTTTACACCTCCCTGAAGACTTCAATCAGTGAGCAATTCAGGGAACTGCAATTAGGAACACTGTTTTGTGCCAAATTGGTGGGCCAGCCCTTTCTGCCTATTCTCAAGCTGATGCTTGGCATTATACGATTGAAAAATAGACTGCTTAGCTTTTGCTGCTCTGAGTCTTCAGTACTCTTATTATGAGGTAAGGACCGTTGCTTTTCACAGGCTCTCATCCTCACACTGATTCCATAGCCCAGTATGAATGTTGTAGCTCCAGCCGTATCTTCTGTCTTCCAGCCTGCAGGGAGATAAGTCTCCTTTTAAAGGCACTTCACTAAACTGAGTCTTGGACTAAGGTCTCATTTGCTTCTAGAACCTAGTCACATGACCACACCCTCAAGGCAGGTAGGCTAAGAAGTGTAATCTGCCCTGGGTCTGCCGGATAGTTTTATGTCAACTGGCCACAAGTTAAAGCCATCTGAGAGGAGGGAACCTCAGTTAAGATCCTGTCATAGGTGAGCCTGTATTTTCTTAATTAGTGATTGATTGGGAAGGGCCCAGCCCATTATGGGTGGTGTCATTCCTTGGCTGGTGGTCCTGAGTTCTATAAGAAAGCAGGCTGAGGAAGCTACAGGGAGAAAGTCGGGAGCAGCACCCCTCCATGGTCTCAGCATCAGCTCCTGCCTTCAGGTTCCTGCTGTTTCAGTTCCTGTCTTGACTTACTTCAGTGATGAACAGTGATATGAAATGCAAGCCAAGTAAACTCAAGTTCTTCTCCAACTTGCTCTAGTCATGGCATTTCATCACAGCAAGAGACATACTAAGACACTGAGTATCAATGCTCCTCCTAAAATGTGCAGGCTGATTCACAAGAAAGGAGAGGTGGCTGGGAGACACCCGTAGGCTCTGCACAGCATGACCTGGAATCTTTCTCATGAGAACGCCCTTTTCGGGAGCCTCCTCCCAATAAGAAAACCTTCAAAATTTTGTGGGATAGTCTTCACGTTGAATTTCTTACAAATGATGGGGGAGGTGGTTCTGTGATTAATCAGGTTTTGTTTTTAGTAAATGCTCATGAGACCTCCTCACTTATCCCTGAGGATGTATAAGCAGTTAATGGTTGCTGGGGAAAACAGACATTTTATTACCAGTGTAGCCACTGGTAAGGTGCCCATGTTCCTATAAACAACCCCTCACTCAAGCTCCTGTAATCAACCCTAATGAAACTCATTGGGTCATCACTAGTCCAGCCTCCTGTCTTCAGAAACCCATACTGGAGGTTCTGCCCATAGTCCCTAATTCCCTCTGTTGCCAGGTCACCTAGAGCTCCCGCTGTGAGCCACTCTGTGCTCATATCCTAGCAACTTGGAGGAGCAAAATTTTCTAGGCTGCCCCTTATAGAATCCCATGACACAGACACAGAAACCCTATCTCTGAGGCAAATCTACCACCAAGGGGGTGTGAACACCTGTGTGAGGAGGGGAAGCAAGGGGGCTTGGCCATGAAACCCGTGTGGAGTTTGCCTGCCTTGGTAGTGGGTTGAAAGAGGACTCGGGAGTTCAGAAGGGAACGTGGTAGGCATGAAATGCCTGGACCTTGAAGCAAAGCTGTTTCCCTAAATGCAGAGGCTAAAACAGAACCCTAGGGAACAAGAACCCACTGATGCACTAGAGAGTGGGGCAGGTGCTCAGAGGATGGGTCCAGAGAGCTGCTTCTCTCCTCCTATCACACTACAGAGAACACAGAAGAAGGTGCCGTCTCCAAACTGGAAACCAGGTGTGTAGTTTGTGACTCTTTATTTTACTGTGCTTAACACCTCTACTTCCCTTCCAACCTTAATGCTTTCCAACCCCCCAACACTAGGTGGGAGAGAAAGAAGGTTAGAGGGGAAATAGACGTAGCTCTCTTGAACTACTTCCTGATGGTTAGGCTAGTCAAGTTCTTTGGGGCATTAGCCAATCTCAGTAGTCAGGATATCCAGCAGTCTAGCAAACCAGCAACCCCCAACACAGCAAAGCAGCAAGATGAACCAGTAGCATTTTGGGGGAAGCACTAGCAGGGAGAGCAACAGCCTCTTCCTTCTTCAGATCGCCCTCCCACTTCTTGGGGCTCTGGCTTTTTGTACCCCTGAGTTCTCAGCATTAGCTTTCTGCAGCTGGCTAAGCCACAGCCGTGCAAGCACAGGAGGCCCTTGTAGTTTACAGCTAAGGACAAATGGAAGCAGCCCCACACCTGGGATTAAAACAAAAACCTTCTCATATCATAACTGGGTTTTTTAATAAACAAAACTCTTACCACAACCAGGCCTTCACCAGACACTATAATCCACTAGTATCTTTCCCTTAACTTCCAAGACAGTGAGAAACAAATGCCTTGGCTTTAAGCTGCGTGATCTGTGGTATTCCGTGGCTAAGACACACCACATGGCAGTGTATGAGATCACCACTGAGTGTGTGGTTCTGATCTTGGCTCCAGAAGGATGTCATGCACTGGACAGTCATCACTGATGAGAGGACAGCATGTGAGACTCAAGTCTGGGGAGAACAGTGGGGAGAAGAGTGTGTGGTGGGGTGAGGGCTCAGAGGGTGCCCCCAAGAACACAGTGTTCACAGGATGAGGCAAGAACAACACAGAGGGAGGTAGGCTTTCAGGACAGCCAGCTGTGAGGCTCTATGAGATCCAGATAATAACAGGCAATGGTCGGGGGCCCAGCAGTGGCCGAGATTAGAGTCAGATGCTAGAGACAAGAAGGGCATTAGAAAGGGTTCCGTCTACAGTGCCCAACTAACACAAATGTAGCCCTGTTGTCTGACCCTCAGCACACCAGCTCCTCTTACCGTCTCTACTTACCATCTGCTATTGTTGACATAACCAGGGCCAGCAGACAAGCTGATGCCTGTAGCCAAGACACTGAATCAATATTCTTCCCTCTGCAGAACTGAAAACTCCATGGACCAGCTCTGTGGTGTCCTGCTGGCCGAGGAACATCAGCTCCTCAGACAAAAAGCATCTGGCACAGGCTGCTTTCACACACTGATACACTCTGACAAATGGCAATGTGTATTCCATCCAGGGCACCGAAGGAGCCCTGAGACATCAGAGTACATTTACTTTAAGGAACAGTGTCTTCTTTGGACTTCTTTCTTTGGTTATGCACCTTAAAACTAAAGGGAGTGGACAGAAATGACTAGAATGCACTAGAGAAAATCTGCTGAATGTCATTTTTGCTTGTTAGAACTTTCACCTGGCTGACATTTATTGACCTCAAGCTCTGACAGGTTGAAGTCCTCTCGTGCTTGTTACTTTCTTTTCCCTGGAATTTAACTCCTGTAGTCTCGTGATGGCCTTGAAGTTAGCTATGTAACACATACTGGCTTTGAATTCACAGTGTAGACTAGGCTGTCGTCCTAGGACTTAAAGCAGTCCTCCTAAACCAGCCTTCCAACCGTAGGGATTCCAGATGTAAGCCACGATGTCCAGTTTGGGCATAAGTCTCAGGTGGAAGAGAACATAAATGGGGTGTGCAGCACATTGCTCTGTTGCTTTCCCTCAGAAACAGTGTTTTGCTCACCTTGAGGCAGTGGATCATGAAGGGCAGTCTAATCTGCATGGCTGAAACATCGCTCCACGAAGTGTCTGAGGAGCCCCATTGCCACACAGTCTCCGCTCTGTTTCCCAGAGCTCTACTGCTGTGGTGGGAATGGCCGAGTACATGAGGGGACAATAGCAAGCCCAGGGCATCATCATCTCAATGTCTCCTGAGCCTTCAGTGTGGAACAGCCAGAAACCAAACAATCCACAGCAAGCTGGGGTCTTGGGCACTAAAAGGTCAGATTTAAACAGAGTATCTTCATAGAGGGATTTTTAAAGCACGTGTAAGAACAGTTGAAGGTCCACATGAACAGGCTACCCTGAAGGGAAGGTGCTCTTTTGAAAGTCACATGGGAATGCAGTTATTCTCCAAACCATCAACCACAGGGTCATACAAGCTTCTTGATCAATGTGGCATTTGGCTCAGCCTCAGCAGCAGAACCGCACAGCCTTTTCTCCTCTGGGGACAGCACCACTCCATTTAAGGCCATTGTAAACCCAGCATGGTCTCATCTGGTGGTCTCACACTGCTGGAGGGGATCCCAGTCCCCAGCTTCAGTGTGCTGAAGTGTAGACAACGCAGAGATGCAAGGATTATACTTTATCCTCAGGATCTGTCCAGGACTTTAGATTTGCCTGGATTATGTAGCTACCTTGATTTGGAATGTGCTTCTCCCAAAGATGCCCAACATGGACCCTGAATGAGACCACTGGGGAAGGATTTTCAGATGTGATGATGAAGAACCTCAGGATGAGACCATGCTGAGTTTATGCTGGCCTCAAGTCTAGTGCCTGATGCCCTCTAGGAGAAAGGAAGTGTGATGGGGAAGCACAGACTCAGAAAAGAAGGGCACAGGGCAGGAAGGCAGAGGGGGCACGACACAAGCAAGCTCAGGAGCATGGTGGACAAAGGCAGGAGCCCGGCTTAGACAAACTCCCTGCCAAGTCTCTGTTAGAACTTCAGAGTATTGACCACTTTATATTTAAGCTGTACACCACACACGTACACCACACATAAAGGTATACGCACATCCTGCTCAACTTCCTGCAGGACATTTGCCAACACAGATCATGTGTTGGGTCACCTTCATTGTTAACTTGATTGGATTTAGAAACAGTTAGCAGGCACATACACCTCTGGGTGTGTCTGTGAGGGTGTTTGCAGAGAGATTTAGCTGAGGAGGAAATATCATCCTGAATGGGGTTGTCTTTGTCCCATGAGATGTGACCCTGACCCTGAATAAAAGGGAACAAAGGAGAAAACCAAGATGAACATCCTCTCTCTGTCTCTCTTTCTGACCAGCCACATCATACGTTCTCTGCCAAGGAGGACTGATTCTCCTCAAACCATTAGCCAAAGTAAATCCTGCTCTCTTTAAGTTGTTTCTGTTAAGTATTTTGTCACAGTGAGAAGAGTAATTAATGCAAATGCCTATGAATTTGAAGATTTGGGTCACACTAAATACATTTTCTGACTACCATAGAATCAAATACCATCAATCAGTAACAGATCTGGAATATCCCCAATATTTAGAAACCAAAACCCTCTCTTGTTTTGTGTGCTCAGGAAGTTTTATATGAGGACATGTGCACATGTCAATGTGGGTACACTTCCCGTGCATGCCTCTGTAGGGCCGGGCGTCAGTGCTGGGTGTCTTTCTCACCACCCTCCACCTTACTTTTGAGACAGGGTCTCTCAGTGACTTGGTTCTTCCCTTTAGGCCAGTGGTTCTCAACTTGTAGGTCGTGACCCCTTTGGGGGTTGGATGACCCTTTCACAGGGGTCACATATCAGATATCCTGCCTATCAGATATTTACATTATGATTCATAACAGGATCAACCTTACATTATGCTTAAGAAGTAGAAATGGAGTAATTTTATGGTTGTGGGTCACCACAACATGAGGAACTGTGTTACAGAGTTGCAGCACTGGAAGGTTGAGAGCCATTGCTCTAGGCTGTACTGGCTGGCCAGTGAACCCTTATCCACCTCCCCTGTCAGCAGGGCTCCACATGTGCGACACCATGGCCAGATTTTACATGGGCACTAGAGATCTGAGCTCGGGTACTTCCACTTTCAAGGCAAGCACTTAACCCACTAAACCATCTCCCCAGGCCCTAAAATCCAGGCTTCTATGGGCCAAAGAACATGCTAAAATGGACTCTAGAAAGTGTATTAAACTAAATAAAATAATGACATAGCACATAACACATCACTGCCTGGGCTTCAGCCAAGTCATTTCCCATAAGAACATTTACACTGTTGCCTATATGTATCACAAAGTGAAGGAGAATAGGAACTAGAGGAGGAAGAACAACAAGTTAAAGACAGAGAAATGCCCAGAGGAAGAGCTGGCAAAAAAACCAAACAAACCAACCAACTCAGAGGAAGATGGCTCAGTTGAAATGCCTGCCGCGCAACCCTGAGAATGAAAGACAGAGTTCAGCACCCACATGAAACCTGGGCATAGTGATGTGCGTTTGTAATCCCTACACTGGGAGACAGAGACAGGCAGAACCCTGGAAGTTGTTGTCCAGCCTCCCCGTCCCCATTGGTAAGCTCCAGGTCCCAGTGAGAGAACCTCCCTCAAAAAAAAGGAAGTGAGTTGGGAAGTAGCTACTTAGGTAAGGACTTGCTATGCGAGACTGAACTCGGGATCCCCAGCACCCATGTAAATGGCAAATGTGTCTAACCACCTGTGTGTATGTCATCTCATATTCCCTTGGGAGGCAGGGAGAGGGGAGCCCAGGAGCAAGATGGCAAGCTAGGCTAGCTGAGTCAACAAGCTCTTGCTTCAAACGGGAGATCTCGCTTCAATATATAAACTAGAGAACAAACAAGGAAGACATCTTTGATTAACCTCATTTCCATGTGCACCTGCGTACGCACACACCCCCAAAAATCAAACAACAAAAATGTAGACAGCTCCTGAGGACTGATAGCCCAGGTTGACCTTAGGCCTCTACACACGCATGTACACACATGCACAAGCATTCCAACACATATGTGCCCATACAAGCCTGCATACACACTGTGGTGATTTGAATAGGTTTGGGCCCCATAGACTCATGTTTTTGAAGGCTTGGTCCATAGGGAGTGGCCTACTAGGAGTTGGAGTAGGTGTGGCCTTGTTGGAGGAAGTGCATCACTGTGTGGGTGGGCTCTGAGGTCTCCTATGCTCAAACTCCACTCAGTGTGGCAGAGAGTCTCCTCCCAGCTGCCTATGATCAAGAAAGAATTTTTGGCTCCTCCAGCACTGTATCTCCGCCTGGATACTGCTATATTTCCTGCCATGACAATAATGGACTACTGGGCGTGGTAGCACACACATGGAATCCCAGCACTCGGAAAGCAGAGGCAGGTGGATCTCTGTGAGTTAGAGGCCAGCCTGGTCTACAGAGTGAGTCCAGGACAGTCAGGGCTACACAGAGAAATCCTGTCTCGAAAAACAAATAACAAAACCCCAAAAGACAATAATGGACTAAACCTCTGAAACTGTAAGCTAGCTCCAATTAAATGTTGTCCTTTATAAGAGTTGCCTTGGACACGGTGTCTCTTAACAGCATTGCAAACCCTAAGCCAGAAGTTGGTACCAGAGACTAGAGTATTGCTGTGATAGGCCTGACCATGTTTTTGTTTGGAGGAATGTGGATTTGGGGACTTTGGATTTGGAAAGCAGAAGAATGCTTTAAGTAGGGCTTAATGAGCCATCATAGTAGGAATATGGAAGACAGTGGTGCTGAGGGTGATTTGAACTCTGGGGGCCTGGCTCAAGAGGTTTCAGAGGAGAAGAGTTTTAACATGTAACCTAGAGATCATTCTTGTGATATTTTGGTGAAGAATGTGGGTGCCCCTGGCTGAAAGAGTCTGCCTGAGGCTAAGGTGAAGAGATTTAGATTAATTGCATTGGCAACAGAAAACCTCAAAGAAGCCTACCACAGACTGTGTCCTGTGATTCACACTTTTGAAGACCATTTTGATCAAGGACAGCAAGCTTAGGAGGGAAAAATACAAAACGTATGGTTCAAGGATTAAAGGAACACCAGGAAGTGGACTGGAGCCAAATCCTGTGTTCAAGGATATTAAATGGAATTATGGGAATGGTGATCTTGGAAAAGAACCCACCCAGCCAAGCTTATTGTTCATGCATTTGCATTTGAACAAGGGGTAGTTATATCATATCAGGTGTTACTATGACCTGGTTATAATTTTCATTTGGACATAAGGAGATAAGGTTGTGTGTCAGATTGACAAGGGATGGATTGTGATGGCCATTTTTGTCTGTCAACTTGACTATATCTGTAATGAACTGCAATCCAGAAATGGGGGGGCACATCTGTGATTCAGATCTTCAGGCACAGTGGCCATACTTATAAAGATCTTGTGAAAAGGAATTAAAGAAAGCTTAGGCTCAGGCATGGTAGTACAGGTCTTTAATCCCAGGACTCAGGAGACAGAGGCATGCAGATCTGAGTTCAAGGTTAGTTAACAGAGCAAGTTCCAGGACAGTCACACTTAGGCAGTGAAGGAAATCATCAAAAACAGGTAGCTGGTGAAGATGTAATAGTACAAGGGGACCATGTTCCAGCCCCAGCAGGCAGCGTAATTCTGCAGCTTTGACCACATGGCTCTGGCTTTAGAGTCAAGATTAAAAGGGACCACTGAGACAATTGATGCTGGCTAGCTGGAGCTAAGAAATTGGTGGTGATTAAGAGAAGAGCTTCACTGAGGTGAAATCTGCTGGGAAGGGTTTGAGAGCACAGAGAAACTGTGTTCCAGAGACAGACCTTGTGCCGGCAGTTGGACTTGGTAATGTGTAAGAGTCACCCAGGTGGTACTGGCTTTGAAGGCCTGAAGGGGTCGTGGAGAGCAGCTGAGGCTTGGCGCTGCGAGAGGCCCAGAGAGGCCATTGGTGAAGGTGCAGCCTCAGTGGCAGTTGAAGGCCCAGGACTAAAGAGATCATGCAGAGAAGTTGACACCTGGCACCATGAAGAGCCTCCGAGAGACCATTGGTGAAGGTGCAGCCCAGTTGCAGCAAGGGACCCAGCAGTTTTGGAGATGCCAGCACCATGGAATGACCACCGAGAACAGCAGCAACTGGCGGTGGAGTGGAGCCAGCCAGAGCCTAGAGTGCTACAGAGGGCAGGGGTAAAGAAGTGACCCAAGCCCTTTGGAGGATCCCAGAAGATCATGTGTGGGTCGCAGACATTGGAACAAGAAGCTATGGTGTTGAAGTTGCTTTCAAGACCCCAAGACATTAGAGATGCCAGAGCGTGGGATACCTGCCAAGGAAAGCTGCTCATAGGGAGTGGAACCAGCCCAAGAGAAAGATTGTGTTGCAGTTAACAAAGCTGAAAGGAGTTGGACATAAGATATGGAAATGCGGTATAGAGTTTGTCCAGCTGGATCTTAGTCTTGCTTTAGTCCAGGATTTCCTCACTACGCTCCCTTCCCTATGTTTCGGAACGATAATGTATATCCTGTGCCATGATATGTTAGAAGTATGTGATATGCTTTTTGATTTTGATTTTATAGGGGATTCCAGTTAAGAAAGTATATGGATCTCAGAAGCAACTTTGAATTTTTAAACATTGCTGAGACTGTGATAGATTATGGGGACTTTTGAAGTTGGACTAAATGCATTTTGCATTATGTTATAGCTACATGCCTATCGCGGCCAGGGAGTGGAATGTGGTGGTTTGAATAGATTTGGCCCCCATAGAGTCATGGTTTTGAATGCTTGGCCTACAGGGAGTGGCACTATTAGGAGGTGTGGCCTTGTTGGAGGAAGTGACACTGTGGGGGTGGGCTTTGAGGTCTCTTAGTGCTCAAGCTCCGCCCAGTGCAGCAGATAGCTTCCTCCTGGCTGCCTGTGGATCAAGATACAGAATTGTTGGCTCCTCCAGCACCACATCTGCCTGTCTGCCACCATGCTTCCTGTAATGACAATATAAGACTAAGCCTCCGAAACTGTAAGCCAGCCCCAATTAAATGTTGTCCTTTATAAGAGTTGCCGTGGTCATGATGTCTCTTCACAGCAATAGAAACCTAGCTAAGACATGCATGACACAAAAAGGAAATAACATAAGATCTCAGAGAAACCTGAGACTTTGTTAAGATCAAATGGAGGAACATCTGACCTCACCAATCAGAGACCAAAGGAAACAGGAACGATGGAGAGAGAGCAATAACCCCAGTGAAGGAATACGGGAAGTAAGCAGTGCAAGAACACAGGAGCCACCCTGAAGGAGAGCACAGCGAGAACTTAGAAACCGCAGGCAGGAGTGAGAGCAGGGACATCCACAGTGCCCTGCAGACTTTCTTTAACAGTGGACATTATGACAGTGTGTATGACAATGCATCTCTCAACTTAGACGAGATGGACAGATTCCCGGAAAGACACACGCATCAAAGCCTCCTGGGGGAGAGCCAGAACAACCCTACTTCTATGGAGTTATTTGATCTTAGGTCAAAGACAACCTCACTGGGAGCTTCTGCCAACATTTATAGAAGAAATAATCACACTCTGCACAAGTTCAAGAAATCCAGAGGGGGCAGAGCAGGCATAAACTTGTCCACGAGGCTGACATTATTCTGCTAACAAAACAAGGCACAGGAAAAAAAAAAAGACTCTGCCTCCACTGGGCAGCAGGGTCTTCTTGAGCACAGATGCAAGTACCCTGAGATTGTTTGCAATCCACCTTGAAGGGAAAGATGAGGGTGAGTGTGCCTCGTGTTCATCAAGTTGACCAGGAGCTCCAGCCAGTAAAACCCAACAAGAAAATAAGATGAGAAAGAAGGAGCAAGATTGTCTTTATTGGCAGAAAACACGATTCTGTGCCTACAAAATCCAGAACCAGTGAAAACACTACCAGAACTCACAAGAAACTCTGATAAGACTCAAAGACAAGAAATCAAGATGTGAAAAAAACTTACTTTTGTATGCTGGAAATAAACAGTCAAAAATTAAAAGGATCATTTATGGTGGCCCAAAACCACTGCACGTGTATGGCCGAGGGCAACCGTTTTTATGGTGGTCCAAAACCACTGCACATGTATGGCAGAGGGCAACCGTTTTTATGGTGGCCCAAAACCACTGCACATGTAAGGCAGAGGGCAACCGTTTTCTGCACGACAAGTCATAAGACATTATGGGGTTGGAGCTGGAGAGATGGCTCAGAGGTTAAGAGCACTGGCTGCTCTTCCAGAGGACCTGGGTTCAAATACCAGCAACCACATGGTGGCTCACAACCATCTATCATCAGATCTGGGGCCTCTTCTGGCCTGCAAGCATACATGCAGACGAAATACTGTATACATAATAAATAAAAATAAAATATTTAAAAAAAAAGACATTATGGGGTGAAATGATCAAAACCAGACAAGTTGTTATTTGTATACTAGATAAATGGTTCAAAGGCCCAACACTGTTAAGAGCCTATTTCCATATGAGAGCTCATATGTGTGGTGGCTCAGGCCCACAGTGTCACTTACCCTGGAGGCTGAAGGATCACTTGACCCTGTGAATTTTGGGCCAGCATGGGCAACATAGTGAGATTTTTTTTTTTTTTTTTGGTTTTTCGAGACAGAGTTTCTCTGTGTATCTCTGGCTATCCTGGACCCGCTTTGTAGACCAGGCTGGCCTCGAACTCACAGAGATCTGCCTGCCTCTGCCTCCCGAGTGCTGGGATTAAAGGCATGCGCCACCACGCCCAGCTTATAGTGAGATTTTTATGAAAAAAAATATACAAAGTCTGTCCAAAGAGTGAGAACACAACTAAAGGATGTTAGAATGTATTTTCAAGTCATGTAAGCTTTAAGGAGATGAATTCGGAATACACAAAACCTCACAAGGTGCCTGCTTGTAATCCTGGCACATGGTAAGACAGATGAATAATAGCACGCTGAGCTATGTAGCCAGACTGTCTCAGAAACAAACGTTCTCAACAGATCCACTATAGAAACGTAAGGAGGAAGTCGTGCGGCAGCTCACTATAGGCGAGCTACAGAGGATAAATTAGTACAAGTAAAGACGCTCTCCCACCTCAAGTCCTGTGAGCCAGGGGCCACGACGTGGACCCTGGCCTGGGCACTAAGTGTTGGCAAAGAAACTGAAGTAAACAAAGGCCTAAAATAAGGACTAGCTGCGGCAGAATTTTATAGTCATCAGAGGAAAACCCATAGAGACAAAGGCAAACTAAACATATCTCAGCAACCACACTGTATGTAGAAAATTATGAGCAAATAGCTGTATACTTCAAAATATTTGGTAGAATTCCCTCAGGAGGAAGGAAAGACAATTCAGATCTGTGCAGTGCAGTGAATGAGCTTAAAAGGCAACCTTTGGCTTTTTAATCTCTTGAAAAGATAATTGACTGTTAAAACCAAAAATAATAATAGTGTGGTAGGGAGGCTTAGCATATATAAAATTAAAATATACAAGAGCAGTGGCAGGAAGGATGGGAAGGAAATGAAACTGGATATTGTGGAGTATCACGTGTAAAGTGGCATCACACTATTTGAAATGCCATCAGAAAATACATGTTAAGTCGTAAAACAAAATGTTAAAATACAAAATGTTAAAGCAAAGAGGGATAGCTGATGAGCCAATGGTAGAGTTGGTCCAGAACACAAAATCACAAAGCAAGGCCAGAGAAGATAATCAGAAAGCAAACAGCAGGGCTGAATATCGAAACCTAAGTCTGGAGGCTCCTCAGGTACAAGAGATCTAACACTGGTGTTTTGGTTCGGTTACAGAGTGCATTTTTTTTTTGGTGTGGGGGGGGGGGGGGAGAAACAAGAGTCTTGCCATGTACATTAGGCTGGCTTTGAAAATCACAGAGCTCCTCCTGTCTTGGCCTCTTAAATGCTAGAATTATTAGATGAGTCCTAAGCCCATTTGTCTAAATATTGCTGCAAAAGGACTGGATTTTGATGTTGGTTAAATAGCAAAATACACAACAAGATGGAGAAACATGCCAATAAACAGTGGACAACAATGAAGATGGGTCAGAAACTCCATCATAATAAAGAGATTGATTAGTGGAGGAACAATCCCTCTGAGTACATATGTGCCTGAAGACATTGCTGCAAAACACAAAAGAGCTAAAAGTATTGAAAAGTTAAATAGAAAAATGTCCAAATGAGCTTGGTCTTAGTGATTAACAGAACTAGTAAGACAAGTGTAAGAATATGTGGAGCCGGCACAGAACCATGCACAGATGTAACCCACCAGCATTCACAGAGCACTCCACCCGAAATGCACAATTACAGGCCGCAAATGCAGTGAGCTCACAGAGCCCGTGTGTTGTGACCACAAAGGAGTTATTAAAATTAATGACAGAAATGTGACTGGCACCTTTCGAAATATTTGGACATTACTATGCAGCTAACCAAAAATACATGAGTCAAAGAGACCACCGAGGAATACAGAAAAGTAAGTTAAAAACCAAAAGAAAGTGGGAGAGCCGGTAGGCCGGCATTTGTGGGTTGCAGGCAGCCATGCGTACAAGAGAATGGGCAGTGTCAATTAAGGAGGGTCGTAACCAGCAATGTGCACGCCCACCTCACAAAGGCAGTGAAAGAATAGCAAATTAAATAAAAGAGAGGGAAGGAAATAATTCCTGCCACTACAGCTATAAAAGGGCTTGCAGCTTCCACTCTGCCTTTTTCCTTTACATGAGGACTCGCAGTCTTCTCTGGGGATACCATGCTCAAGTGGCATCCTGGAAGCAGAGATTGGTTCCTCATCAGACTTCAACCCTGCTGGCTCCTATTTCAGGCTCAGGAGTGTAAGAGAATAATTTTGTGTGATTATACACCATCCACTCCTGGGTGTTTTGTTACAGCAATACAGAGACCAAGACAGAGGGTGTCCCACCTGGCCCTCTGATGTTCGTTGATCTGTGAGCAGGACCGTCTTCCTTTTGATGGTCACCTTCTTGCCTCTGTTTCTCATCAAAACATTACCTAAACAAATCATTTCCTTCCCCCCAGTCTCCTCCAAATATGCCTCATTGACCCGAGAATCCACTGTGGGTTTCCAGCAGGCCATGTTTCCCACGGGGCTTCCACAAAGGCAGAGCAGGGCTGGTAGCTCAGGCAAGTCCTCTCCTGGGACTACAACACTAACCCAGCCTAGCCTATTCACTCTGCTTAGACTGCAGGGCTGGGACAGAGTGTCCATCCCACCCCCATCCTTTTTGGGGACCCATAGTGTACTGTGAACCTCCTGGGGCTTCGAACAAATGACAACAAACTGGCTGGAACAAAACAGCTGCATTCTCTCACAGCGCAGAAACATAGAAGTCCAACACCAAGCAGCAAGAGACAGCTCCCCCTGATGTCTCTAAGGGAGGACTCTCCCAGCTTTCTCCAGCCTTGGTGAGTCTACATCAGCAAATCTCTGGTCTAACATGGCACCCTCCTTGTTCAGACCTCCCATTTACAAGGACACCACTAATACTGGATGGGTCCTGCCAACCTACTCATCTTGGTCATCTGCAAATGTTTTCTTTCCACATAAGATCACCTCTACAGAAACTGCATATGAGGACTCAACATCTATTAGGGGAACACAACTTAGCCCAAAACACACTCTGACAGCTCCCACAACACACTCTGATAGCCCCCCCCCAAGCCAAGAGCTTAATTAGGCTTCTGCTCATGTCAGTAGACACAGCCCTCTTACACACTGCCAGGCACAAATATAGTGTGTGTGTGTGTGTGTGTGTGTGTGTGTGTGGGTGTGGGTGTGGGTGTGGGTGTGTGTGTGCGGGCGTGCATCAGTATTTTGTTTTTTGACACAGGGTCTCCTTATCTAATCCAGGATGGCCTGGAATTGCAATCCTCTTGCCTCAGCCTCCTCACTTATGCAATTACAAGAATGTACCAGCACACCAGGCTTATGTATACGTAACTCAGGACTGGAGAACCTGAGCTAACATAACTACACAAGATGTTCACAGCTCTCTGAGATCCAGAAGAGAAGCTTCTTTGAAGCTACAGAAATCCTGGCCTAGGATACCTGAAGCCGTACCTTTTAAATTATCCAATAAGTATTAATAACTATGAACACTTATAATATGAACACTTACTTAACTACTAGCCCTAAGAATAACTACATCCCCTATTACCTAACCATTAAACCTATGGATAACTATAGCAACTATTTTTATAACCTTTAGAAAGATGCAGTCTCTGGAGCAGGTCCTCAGTTTTAAGGAACACAGTCTCTGGGGTAGATCCTTTAAAGCACTTAGTCTTTCTTCAGGACTATCTCAGACAAAGGTCCTTTAGGGTAAATAAGCTGTGGTGGTTACACCTTAAATAAGGCTTGAGGCTTCCTTCTCTCTGGGAGACCCCAGCCGTCTGTAAGCCAACTTATTTAGTTTGTATCAGCAACTCTGCCACTCAGCCTAGGTCTTTGAAGCTGGCCACAGCTCTGTGCAGGCCACTGTTTGTACTGGTCAAAGCCCTCTAAGCAAAAGCTGTACCACAGGGTTTAGTCCTTGGCCTTTTGCTGTCTTTCTGAGGCTTTCTCTGCTCACTAGCTTCTTTCTGCCTCAGGGAGATCTGGCTGTCAGTCTACCAGCACTTTCTCCATCAGAATATAAAAACTTCAGCTCTCTCTGATTGGCCCCTGGGCTTCATCCACTTATCCTTAAATATGGTCTCTCTCCTTGTTTCACCTGGCTGCAGCCTAATCTGGGTTCCACTCACTTAGCAGCTGAAAACAATGCCAGGCCGTAAACCTTGTTTTTAGTCCAGAGAGACTCCCCTCATTTCACCTGAATTCATCCTTGTTTTTTGTAACCGAACTTTTAAATTATTATTTAACACTTATTTATTTATTACTAAATTCACTTATAACAAACACCAACAATTTCTTAACTATTAATCCTATAAATTCCTAAAACCCCTTTAACCTATCCACTAAACCTATTGATAATTATATTTCTAACCTTTTAGAATGATACAGTCTCTGGGGCAGGTCCTCAGTCATCAGGAACACAGTCTTTGTTGTAGGTTCTTTAACGCACTTAGCAGTCCTTTTTCTGGATCTCTCAGATGCAGGTTCGTCAGGGTAAGTTGGTTATTGCAGTCTCACTTTAAATAAGGCTTCATGCTTTCTTCTCTGTGGGAGACCCCAGCCGTCTGCAGGCCAACTTACTTCTTTTGAATCAGGAACTCAGCTGCTCTGCCTCAGTCCTTAAAGCCAGGCACAGTTTCCCCTAGGCCACTGATCGGACAGATCAAACCCCTCCAGGCAAAAGCTGAGCCACAGGGTCCAGTCCTTGGCCTTTTGGTGTCTTGCTCAGGCTTTCTTTGCTCACCGGCTTCTTTCTGATTCAGGGAAAGAGCTGGCCATCAATGGCCAGCCCTTTTTTCAGCAGGACTCTTGGAGCTCTCTAGCATCAGGGGCCTCTTCTCTTTCTGGGCTCCATGCACTGTCCTTAAATAGGAGGAACTCTGTTTCAGCTTAATTTGGGCTCCGCCCACTTAGCAGCTGAAAACAATGTCAGGCCAGATACTTTGTTTCTTCAAGTCTATTGAGTCTTTCCTGTTTTTCCTGACTTCAACCTTGTTTTTCAGTCTATTAAGTCTTTCCTGTTTTTCCTGACTTCATGCTGATAATGCTCTTCAGGCCCTGAATTAAGAGACAGTATCAGAAACTCCTATATATTTTCTAAATCTAATTTATCTAACCCCTACAGTTTTTAGTCCATAAACTGATAAGCTAATTGCCCACAGCCAAGTTGATCTTCATGCCCAGCATTAAGAGACTGTATCAGAAACCCCTAGATATTTACTAAACCTAATTTATATTAATCTAACTTCCCTTACAGATACCCTCAGTCTTCTTTGCCTGTAGACTTCAAGTGGCACCTGGGTAACCTGACTTCCTTGGGGTAAAGGTCTGTATGCAAACCTGACAGGCGTTTGTGCCCTGGGGTTTTCTTGACAGGGATCTGCCAATCCTTGGATGCTGTATTCTTGTGTCTGAGACTAGAGCAGGTGGGAAGTAAAAGCCACAAATGCTCACGGCCAGGCCACAGGACAACACAACAGAGCATTAAGACTGCTCGTAGTCCTTCAGGGCCTCCACAGCCTTCTTAGCCCAGAGGAAAGGCTGTGTGTACTGTACTGCAGCTGCAAGGCTCATTTTACAGAGGGGACAAGGAGGGTCTCAAGATAAAGTCAGGTGTTAAATACAAGATGAAGATTTGGAGTGACAAGACCTGCAAGTGCATTTTCCTCCTAGCCAAGTTCTCAAAACAGAGAACGGGGCTCAGCATGATCACATTTCTGTCAGTACTTATCAGAGACTCTGGTCACCCCATAAACAGGCTTTTATGAAAGGGTGTGGTGGGGTCTCTCAGCTCCAGTGTCCACAGGAACATTTTGGGGAGGTTAGACAGGAAGCCAAAGGGGACAGAATTCCTTCCTCTCTGGTGACTGAGGCTGGACCCAGTCTCCCATCAATTTGTTGAGAGTTCTGTGATACACAAATAAATGCACCTGGTGTTGCTACAAAAGGCATTTCGTTAGTTTTTTCAACAGTGTACATTTTGACCGGAAAGCTATTTTGTATCCTAGTGAAAAACATGATACAAGCCACAAAAGACATTCGGTGAGTCAAACGTATACATTTTAGCAGGAAGGCTATTTCGGGCACTAGATACAAGTGAGACACAAGTTAGGGTCCGCTAGCCTTCCGCCTTCCCCCTCCACAGCTAGATCACGAGGATCAGGGGAAGGAAGCTGCCCCGAGCGGGGGCCGAACAGTCCGGGGTCGCCCCGAGAACCCCCTTCCAGGGTCGCCAGTTCCAGCGGGCGCAGCCAGGCTCAGGGGAGTCCTCAGCGGCCGCCACGCCCAAAAGGCTTGTTCCGCGGCCCAAACCTCAGGGTCTGTGTCCGCACTCCGGGGAAACCGCAGCCCTCCCCGGGGTCTCCAGGGTCCGGGGCCCTGGACGCGCAGGCGCAGTCGCGGCCAGAGGCGGGCCGGGCGGAGCCTCCCGTTGGCCCCGCCCACGTCACGCCGCCCCTCCCGCGCCTGCGCCTCCGGGGGGCCGCGCATCCTCGGCCCTCGCCCGCGCGCGCGGCTCGCTCGGCCGCCCTCGACCCCGGCGCTCTCGGCTCCGCTCGGCCGGCTGAGCTCCGTCTTTTCCGTTTCTTGCTCCGGCCGCCATGAGGCTGCGGGGTCGCGGGC
Organism: Lophiomys imhausi; assembly: GCA_907164525.1. Lineage (NCBI taxonomy): Eukaryota > Metazoa > Chordata > Mammalia > Rodentia > Muridae > Lophiomys > Lophiomys imhausi. The sequence continues at coordinate 1,001,962 of CAJQZJ010032670.1, read as the reverse complement.
CGCGGGCCGCCCCCTCCTCCAGCTCCGGGACAGGCGACGCGCCGCGGCTAGCGCCCCCGGGGCGGAACCCCTTCGTGCATGAGCTGCGGCTGAGCGCACTGCAGAAGGCCCAGGTGGGTCCCCCGCGGCGCCGCTGTGCTCGGCCCGGAGCGCGCCGGGGATGCGCCGGGCCCCGCCCGATCCTCCGAGAGCCGCGCCCCTCCCCTGCCGCACCCGTGGAGCCCGCGCCAGGGTCCGGCTTCCCGCCGCCTGCCCGCACGCCGGCTCACACCCGCTTTGGCTTCGGCCCGGGACCCTGCACTCCATTCCTTGGGCCGGCTCACATCCGCTTTGGCTTCGGCCCGGGACCCTGCACTCCATCCCTTGTGCCGGCTCACACCCGCTTTGGCTTCGGCCCAGGACCATGCACTCCATCCCTTGGGCCTGGCGCGGGTTCCCGCCCGCAGGAGGCCGGGTGGTGGGCGGGTGTGGAGAGGGGGTCCTGGCGTCAGGCAGCCCCCTACGAGCGCCTCCGCCCAACTGGGAGGCCGACAGTGTTTCCGTGGCCTAGTGCCGGAACCTGGGTGGTCCTCCGGAGCAGCCGCGTGCGGGGCCCCTGGCATAATCCAGCGGAGTGGTTTTCGCATCCATGCTGGCGGGTTGTCTCCTGTGTCGAGTGCTCTGTTTCGGCTGTTAGTGACGCTCCCTAGAGGTGGCTATGCCCGGAATCAACTTTTATACTCTACCTAGTCCCCACGTGAGAGGGAACCAGTGTGCCGCGGCCGGGCGGGAGTGAGTGGGGACCTGGATCCCGGCAGAGTTGCACTTGTGGCTCTCACCATGAGACCTGGCGTGTGCGACCTTTACTGTTCTGGGACCAGGTCTGTGGTGCTTCGGTGTTTTCTGGGGCCTGTCTCGGTAATGAGCAGAGAGTTCACGGTTTCAGACGTCTTTGGTCCTGTGGTTTATGGGCAGAGTAGTATTTCCAACTATGAGGAACCAGCTCTGGGAGGAGATGTTTTTAAGTGTGTACCTTACTAGACATAATTAAGGTTAAGTTTGTGAAGTCCATTAAAGTTGTCACTTTCCCAAGCACCGGCTTCTCAAAGCTTCTAATGAAGTTGTTTATCACCCATGGGAACGTGATGGTGTTGATGTTCGGCAGGGTTGAACACGGAGAGGGTAAAGGCAAGGTTGCCTCATGGTGAGGGGGGGAGTGGGGAGAGGCCCAGGTCTTGTCCTGTCCCTGCTTGTATCTGAAGGCTCTCACTGGCTGGGCCTGGGTCTAGCAGGAGGACTTAGGGTGCAGTTATCTTTGAACTTAATTACCCACTGTTTTCTTCAACTTCCTACCCTACAATTCTCTGCTGTGTCACTTGTGGAACCCTGTGGGTTGTCCTTCCTCCTGGATCTGCTGCTTGTGTGGATTTGGAGGCCCCTCTCAAGCCAAGTCCATCCCGGTTCACCCTACTCCGTCCCACCCTGGTCACATTAAATAACCAACTGGTAATTATTCTTTCCAATCCTGGCCTTATTGGCTCACCTCTACCAATAGGTTCCTACCCCCATCCTAATCTCCTGGTGTGCCTTACTCTCCTGTTGTCTCCACCCCATACTTTATGTTCCTGCCCTTGCCTCTCTGTATGTACTGCCTCTCTACTCAGTCTGGATGAAGCATCTTCCTCCCAGAAAGCTATCTCCCCACTCCTTATGCATCTGTCCTTGCCACAGTCTTAACCCACTTAGTCTGATTCTAGGGCCAGGCCTTTGTTGCCCTAAAGCATGTGCCCACAAGGCCCTGCCCAGAACCTTGGTGTGTGTAACTGCTTGGGTGTCTACATCCTGTGGCTAAGGAATATATTTATAAATGCCCTCAGAATTCTCTGTTATACCCCCCCCCCCACTGTGGTTTGTAGAGGCTTTATTGAAAAGTTTCTAGAGGGTGGGTGGATGACCTTCTTCAAGCAAAAGAACCCTGCTTCCCCTTAAGGAGGAGGTCCCTTAAGGCTGAGGCTCAACTCTAACTGCTCTCCAAACTACCGTATAGCTTTGGATTAAAGACACACAGCCTCTCTCTTCCCCTAGCAGCCCATCTGTCACTTAACCACAGATTTAGCAAGCAGCTTAAGCATTCAGTGGACAGAAAATAGCAGGCTAAGATCTGCACACCAGGGTCTGAAGTACTCGCTGCTTCCTGTTACGGCGAGAATGGGCAGGCCTCAGAAGGTCTTGGGCTGTCAGCTAAAGTTCTTCACAGTTTCTTATTTTTGAAGCAACAAAGTGGTTTTCTGTCACAGGATTTTTGGGGTACTCCCCATGGACTCTGTGGTATAAGCATTTCCCATCCCAGCTCTGATGGGTTTTCCCGGTTTTGAAATTTAACTAGATCTGCAATGTGACACTTCCTGGGTGGCAGAGCCACCTTCTTCTGGAACCAGCCCTAGCTCAATGGCATTCAGAAGAGGTTGTGAACCCCACCACCCGGGCTCATCCCATGTGATGGTGAGGTCGGGTGTCTGACAAGTTCTGCCCCAACTTCAGAGCTCTGAGTAGATTTTGCCTAACTCCTGGAAGTCTCTTTTGACAGGCTTTTCTTCCATTCTCTGAGTTAAGGCTGTCACTGTGGCCTGGCTCCAATAGGAATGGTGATGCCAGAGCAAAGTCCATCCTGCCAGCCCTGCAGATGGCTGGCATTTCGTTTAGTCTCTAGGACCCAGGCATACAGGCACAGGGACAGTAATATCCTGCTGACTCTCACTGCCCACTGGACACTGCAGGAGACTTAGTGAGGGACACTGTGTATTTAAAAGATCCTGTTGCACTTCACTGTGCTGTGTGGAGATGCAGGCATTCTACAGCCCTATGGACAGCAGGCACTGGGGGAATACTGGACAGAGAAGATTTGTAGGAGGAAAGGAGAGGCACTAGAGATGTTGGCTTGGGCCGCGCAGTGCCTGGCTCATTGAGAATGTCTGGAGCAGATGTCAGGATTGGGGTGTATACTTTCTGCAAGCAACACAGCATGTGACGGACCACGTCTGCTGGCGCCTTGTGTCTTCGCAACCTGAGGTTGTTTCCCTGTGTCTGGCCTTTGGTCACCGTTGGTTAGGTATACCCTTAGAGCAGTGGTTTTCATTGTGCAGGTCTCAGCCCCATTGAGGGTCAAATGCCCTTTCACAGGGGTCACATATCAGATATCCTATGTATCAAATATTTATATTATGATCCATAACAATATCAAAATTACAATTATGAAGTAGCAAGGAAATAATGTTATGGTTTGAGATCACCGCAACATGTCGAACTGTATGAAAGGGTCACAGCCTTTGAGAACCACTGCCTTAGAGGTGGGTACAAGGCCATCCTGAGTTGTTCTGGTCTCAGATGAGAGTGTGCAGGCCCAGTCTCTCAGCAGTATGGGGTACCTTAGTGTGGACACCCTCCTGCCTTCACAGAGAGAGAGCATTGTCTGTAGTGAGCCTGTAGTTCTAGAAGGTGGTAGCTGAACAGTGGGAAAGGATAGTTCAGGGAAAGACCTAGCTTTCATTTTTATAGCCTTTTAGAATTTGGACTTTAGTGTGGGTATTTATTTGTATATGCACACACACACTTCACAAGTAAATGGACACTTGTTTGTGAGCTAACTGACTGTAAAGCACTGCTCTGTAAAGCAGTAGCTGAGGCCCAGAGCCTGCCTTAACCCAGTGTCATTAGAAGAGCTCACTGCCCTATAGTTTTGTGGAGTTGGATTATCTGTCCTTGTGCTTGCCAGATGATAAGGGCCAGCAGATCATGTTGTCATTGTCCTTGCCAATTTGGTGATGGCATGCATGAGGCCAAGGTTGACATACGAGCATTTTTCTCAGTCCTCACCTTACACTTTGAGACATGGTCTCTCGCTGAAGTCGGTACTGACCAGTTCAACTAGACTGCCTGGCCAGGAAAAGCCCCCAAGTTTTTCCTCTCCACCTCCCCAGCACTGGCACTGCCGCCACCGGCTTTTATGTGAGTGCTGATATTGAACTCAGGTCTCCATGCTGTGCGGCGAGCACTTCACTAGCTGAGCCCTCTGCCCAATCCCAGTGCTGGTTTTTGCTTTACTTTTTAACTCCACGGGCTTCGCTTCCACAGCCTTTAGGGTTAGCAACAGCAGCTGGCTTTTGTCCTGTTGTTAACTGAGCACTTTTCTGCACTAGTGCCACACAAGGCCTAGATATTTTCCGCAACACAGATGGGAGCTGACACTGCAGAGCCTCCTCTCACCATGGCCCTGGTCACGGCCCCCAAGGTCCAGCAGAGCACACACCTTTGTACGTATAAATATGACTCGGGCCTTAAATGCAGTGATGTGAAGACCTACCCTCTTTGCACAGTGTCCAGGACCCGGTTCCCTGCTGGATACAGCTGATGTCAACAGTTCCTCAGCAGTTGCTTGGGGGCTAGTGTTCCAGAGGGAACCACTGGCTGGTGTCTTACATTGTGTTCTTTTTCAGCTGTAATTCCAGCCCTTTCCTGTGTAAGCTTTTTGATTTAAATTTAATATAACCTTTTCCATCTGAAAGTGTTCAGTAAGTCAGCTGGCTGGCCCTTGGCTGTCACTATTCATACAAGGAGCAGTGACATATACTTAACTTGTGAAATGGCTTTAAGAATATGCAGCGTAAGGGAAGCTGTGGTTCTGGAAACCCCAGGTCAGCCACCAGCTCCCTAGGCCTGTGCCAGTTTCATGCAAGCAGACACTGTTAGTGACTTCCATATGCTGGTGACATGGCAGCCTGAAACCCACAGGATGGACATGGAGCCTGAGGCTGTTTGCAGGATCCCCCTGGATGCAGCTCTTCTGTACCTATCTGCCTGTGGCAACCTAAGTCTTTATTGCCAACATCCATGCACTATATTTTTGTGCAATTGAGTTATCTGTTTTGTTTTGTTTTTTTACCTTTTTATGTGTGTGTTTGTGCATGTGCTCCCACTTATGTTTGGGTGTGTATGCATATGGAGGCCCAAGAATAGCTCTTCTACCTCATTCAATGAGGCAGGGTCTTTTAATCACACCCAGAGCTCAGCAATATGGTCAGTCTGGCTAGTCAGTTTCCTCTGGGGATCCTATCTCTCTCTGCCTTATGAGGCTAGAGTTACAGGTAGACTGGTATACTTGCTGGAGATTTTCTCGCATTCATGGAATCCCAAACTCCTTTCCTCACACTTGAGTGGCAAGTGCTTAATCAGTGAACCATCTCCCTAGCCCATGTTTTATGTTTTTAAAGATTGGGGACTTTGTGCCTTAAATAGTGGCCATCTAGACCCAGCTGCAGACCCCTGGCTTGGGGCCCACTGCTGCCCTTGTCAGGCACTTGTGTCCTGTGCCTCCACCTCTACCCCAACCCCAGAATAGCAGAGTGCCCACAAGTCCAATTATCTACTCCCCTACAGTGTCTGAGAAGGTTCCCCAGGCTTCCTTTCCTAGGCCTATGAGGCTTGAGTGTTCAAACAAATCCTTTATCAAATCCTGCCTCTCAAAGCTTCATTGCAGCATGACTGACCCAGGGATCTAGGAGGACTTACCTGAACATGGGACTCCTTGATTCCTACTTTCATTGAACGTAAACTAGGAAAAAGTGTGACCAGCCCAGATGACCAGGAGGGCAGTAGCTCTACACTCAGTCCTTGTGGGTCTGCCACAGTGTGTTAGTAATCTTACCACCATGAGGTGGAGTTCCTGATGTCTCTATTGTTATTCAAACCTGTAGTCTAGGTGTGAGTTATTGTGGAAATAAGCCTGGAAGGCATACCCAGTGTTAGTTGTGGGGCGTATGTGATATTTTACTGGGATGGCAGCCCATAGTACATTGTATCACCATGGCAATTTTCTAATAAGTTGAAGCTAACCCATGTGCTCCTGGGCCGTTTTCCATGTTGTGGCCCTTCAGCATGCTGCCAGGACCAAGGGTGTAGGTACTAGCCATGACTTAACCTGAGACATGGCAGTGGGGTAGGAGTTGGAACAGCTCCTTTCCTGGGTCTGCACATTACTGTTTAATCATGTCTGCTTTAGAGTTGGAAAACTGACTTGTTTTTCCCTGAGAACTCATTTGCCATCTTCAGGCTTTTTTAAAACACATTTTTAACTGCCCAAATACACATAGCCTTGCCTGACCTAAAGCCTGGGAGGGCAAGGACTGGCTGGCTCTTGACCATGTAGTGGAGAGGAGAGCTTGTGCTGGCCTGCAAGAGATGCCTGTGGGCTAGACTCAGGCCACACCTTAGGAATCTCTTAGGGTCTTTTTGCCTGCCAAGTTACACTGTAAGGGGACAACTCGCATGGACAGATCAAGCCCCAGGTCCACCTGTCCAACAGGAAGACTTACCTACAGGAAGAAGAAGTCCTTGGTTTCTTTGTAGTATGTCCTGCCAGTTGTTCTTTTGACTTTCTCATACCGTCTCAAAAGTTCCCAAGAGCTTAACCCCCTCCCAAACTGGCTTCACCCTCCCCTGCTCCTCACAGGCCTCTTCCCTCCGGCCAGCACTCTGAGACTATGTAGCTTGTGTGGTCAGTAAGATAGGAGCCTTCTCTCCAGAGGCATGGGATCAAGTCAACCCCATTCTTTAGAGGAACAACCAGTCTCAGGGACATGGTCCCCATCCACCTCCTTCCCTGACCAGCTAAAACAGATAAGGTATACTGTGGACCCCTCTGTGTCTGCTGATGGCTGTGGTCTTCTCCACCAGGGAGCTCAGGGAGTGCTAGGGGCAGGGTTCCCACCCACACAGGTTGTATTTAAGTGACCCTCTTACCAGCAGTAGAGCGTGTGAACCTCCCTCTTTCCAAATAACCTGCCAGCGAACAGTGAAAGCGGCAAGAATGGGCTTGAATCGTGTGATTCCCTTGCTCAGCCCAAGCAGGAGGTCTTGGGATAGCCACAGACTGAGTGAGTGAGTCTGTCTCCTGGCCTCAGCTGAGCCCTGGCTTCCCAAGGAAGATGGGACCAGAGTGAGAGTCCTGATACATCTCTCAGGTCTGTCTGTCCCACTGCGTGGTGGATCTCTACTGTTGAAGCTGCCCCAGGGTACCCTCCCTGGGTTGTCAGATACTCATGAGTTCCAGCCTCCATGACCACTGACCTAGAGGACACAACCTCCCGCATCTCAGCATTAGAGTTAGAATGTGAAAATGGTGCTTGGGCTAGAGAGAGCATTGTTCATCCTGAGCCCTATCTGGCTGGTATCCCTAGGCAGGGCCTCCATGTCCTGGAGACCACCAGGAATGACGGTGGAAGGAAGAGTGTGTTAATAAGCAGGCACTTCTCTGCCCGCTGATGCTTGAAGCACCACTTCTTGGAGCCACCGTCCTCCGTGAGCAGGGGCTGGTTGGGGTTGGGATCTGTGGGAGCCAGCAGAAGCAGGTCCTTTAATTCTCTCTGGTCTCCTGAGTCTGGGCCTCTTGAGAGCCGCAGGTCCTGGGGAGCTGTTGACTGGGCTCCCATCTCAGCTCCACCTGTTCCTGGTAGCCTTGGGTTCTTTCCACACATGGTGTTGAGCTGAGTGCCTGGAAAGCTCCCTTTTGGAGGACTGTAATTATTGGGAGTCCTGCCCTCAGTGTTTCCTAAAGTAGGTCAACTGCCATTGAAATCCTGCAGCTCTGGAGAGAGATTTAGGGCCAGTTTCTGTTTTTTGAGTCTCATTCTTGGAAAGGAGTGCATACAGCCCCCAAATGTATGTCTTCAGAACTTTCTGCTTTGGCAGAGCCCTTGGGTGGCAGGCCACCCTGGCAGGGCCCCCCAGTGCAGCTTACTTTGTTGCAGTGTTTCACTTCTTAGGCAAGATTGTCAGAAGAGAACTATGACGGTCAGGGACAGAGCCATCCACCACCCCCTGCCACACACACACACACATACACACACCCAACCACCCCACATACACATATACACACATACATACACACTTAATACACACACACATATATATATACACACACCCTCACCCCCTCACATACACACACATATACAGGCGTGCACACACACGGGAGAGGACTTGTGTTGACAGCTGCATGTATAGGAGGAAGGGTGAGGAAAGCACCCAGAGAGACCCTTGAAGCCAGACCAAGGCCAGATGAAGGCTCGCGCGCGTGCTCACCAGGATGGACAAAGCATTGTCCTGTGTAGCCATGTATGCTGTCCAGCCGGAGTCCTCCCACCTAAGAATTTTGCACTTACTCCCCCCCTTGTGTGCCACCCTGCCTTCTGCCCGTTTCCTTAAGCCCTTTGGGGTCCACCAGTCACTGCTCCCCACACACCCTTAGCTTCTTGCCATGCCTTCCCCTGCTTTTTCATCGATGCAGGGTCTTGGTGTGTGCCATTCTTGGCCACGTCAAATAGACTTCAATGTCACAGGTGTCCAGATGTATCTGCTGAGTGGCAAGTCGACCTCCCGTCATATCTCTCTGTTCAGTCACATTGCCCGTGTTCAGGGGTCTACCAGCAGCGGGGCCCTGTGCTGCTGGTTCAGAAAGCCTGTCATTCAGACAGCATGCGAGTGGAAGGCTGGCAAAGTGTCCAGTCCACAGGCTCCTGGCTGGGAGGACACACTCCCGTCTGGCCAGAGGGAGCCACAGAGCTGATGGAAGGGTTCTCCGCCTTTCTAAGGGCAAGTTCTTGACCTTGAGCACAGGGCTACAGGGCTGTCACAGGGGAGGGTGACTGCTTCCAGTGTGGTAGTTTCTTAGTCTCAGAGTGAGATGGCCACACCTGGGTGTGCGTAGGGTGTTTCTTCTGCACGTATCTGGAACTCTGGTCTTCTCTGGCAGTGTAGTGTGTCTCTGATAAAGCATGCTCTTCGGGGTTCCCAGGCTTGCAGTTACTCCCCCTGTGTGTCTAGTGCCTGCTTCTCTCCTGCCAGAGGCTGTACCGTGTGATTATGTAGCTTTTCCTCTGAGTGCACAGATGTGAGGGCCAGGCTTGGCCCTCCCTGCTGGCAATGGGCTGTGCTGAGATAGACAGCTACCTAGCCTGCCCTGCTATATGGGGCTTGCATAGGGAGAAGGTTACCTCACACCCCACCTGGCACATAAAGACACACAGCCTGTGCTGTAGGGCCTGCTGACCTAGATAGATGAACAGTTGCTCAGTGAGCACCAAGTCCCAGCACCTGCTCGTAGGTGAACCTGTGAGCCGGGAATGGAAGTGCTGCGTACAAAATATCATGTGGAGACTTGAGGGGGTAACCAGGGTGACTTGCCAGGCCCTTGTTTGTTACCTTATGGAGTTTAAGAGTCATCTCTGGGGCCTGATTCAAACCCTTCGCATACTCATAGAGTTTCTCCAACAAGAGATGTGTTCCTAACCTGTGTTTTAGTTTGCAAAGAGGTCACCATGTGTGGTTAGCTACAGGGAAACAGGATTGTATCTAAGACAAGGAGAGCAACCCTTCTGTAGTCTTACTTAGATCACAGCCTTCCATGGTCACACACCAGTGTCCCCAGGATCTGGGGCAAATGCCAATGTGTTCTGCCACCACCCCAAGAACGTTTCCCCCGACAGTATCATCATATCCCAGCAGTGAGGTGCTACGCACAGGCCTGAATTGGGAGGATCCAGCTGACAAAACAGTTTCTGGGATCTTCCCATCAGACCTACAAAGGCTGATGAAAATCAGCTCCACACTTGTGGTGTGCTGAAACTGAGGGTTCTGAAAGACCAAAGTGGTTGTGAGGACTTTACTGTAGGGTGTGTAGCAGGGACAGTCCTCTGGGAATCACTCCTGGGATTGCCCATGTGCTTAAGGTGGTTCTGTGAGTTTTGAGTGTTTCCCTAAAGACAGACACAGGTGAGCCTGCATCAAGAATGCTCTAATGAGGTGATGTGCTCACTGGACAGCATTGGGTGGGCCTGGCATAGACCTGGGGTGTTGGGACTGAGGGTTTAGAAGAGAAAATAGCTCCATCTTAGAAAAGCTATATTTAATTTTAGATTTGAGTGGGAGAACTAAGAAGTACTTATAAATAGCCCTAAGCACAGCCTCTGAGGAAAGTTTTGGTAGAGATGTGGACGCTCACAGCTGTGCATGAGTATCTGAAAACTCCAGCCCGCTATGCAGTTGGGATCTAAGGCCTTCAAGACAGGGACATCAACATGTTGGTGAGAAATAGATAAAAGAACACAGTGTAAATAACACTCAACTAAAATGCTCTTTGATGTCCCCCATGCCCAGTATCAAGCTTCATCTTGGGCTCTGGGGTGTATAGGATACTGAGCAGTGGGTTGGTGCTCTAAGATTGGTCTCATAAAGTGGCTCCAGTCAGAGGAGCCTGTTTGGTAGGACTGTCTGAACAGATAAACTGCCTGCAGCAGCTTAAAATGTGTTCTCGTCTCTTCTACTTTCCAAGCTTTGGTTCTGAGCATGACTGTTGAGATCTCCCTGCTTCAGAGCTACATTCAGCAGGAACAGAGTTACTCTGGACCTAATTAAGGTATTGGGACTACATAGGGCAGCAGGTGCCTGTTGGCTAGTCTGCTTATTTGCTTCTGTGTGGTCTGGGTCGAGTAGAAGTCACCTGGGGCTCTGGGCAGCTGTAGGCTGTGGCCTTCAGCAAGTGTGTCTTGGGGTTCCAGCTGAGAAACACAAGTGTGATTACAGTGCTTTTTAAAGCTTGTGCGTACTCTAAAAGGAAAGGGTAAACTGCACGTGTCTTTCCTATCCAATTTGGGCAGTAGCTCTTGTAGATGATCTTTACCTTCAAACTGCCCCAGACATTAGTCATTAGTTTGGGCTGTTGGCCCACAATTGACCCCAGGGCCAATTGTCCCAGTTGTCTGAATGCCCTGGAGGCATCCGTGTAGTTTTTAATCTCTCTTTTCTTTGGGAGAAAAGATTTGGGAAGCCCATTGCTGAACTCTCGGAGCCTCAAGATGTGCAGGTTGCCCACCAGCCTGCCGGGATAACTTTTTCAAACACACAGGAACCAGATCTGCCTTCCCCTCTAGACTCAAGAAACTACTTTCAGGGACAGCCTTGCTTCCAATGGGGCTCTGGCCTAGACCCCCACTTCTAGCTCCTGTCACTTGTTACTGAATGCTTTACCCATTACTTCCTGTCCCGGGGTCACACACACTAGATACGTGTGACATTTGCGGCCTTCTAGGCCCATCTTGGGCTGCATTCTGAATTTGTTTTGTAGGAGAAACCAAAATGAGCTGGTAAAAGAGAGAAAGAGAACTGTGACTTTTGTCTCTCAGGATGGGACCTGTGAGGCAGGGCAGCTCTACCCGGAGAGGAGTTGCCAGGAGGAGGGCAGACTCAGCACTGTTGCCGGTGACGGCTCGTCACCCTGCTGACCACGGTGTCAGGTTGATTGATGTTGTGGCAGTACCATCCTTGCATTGGAGCCAGAATGTCAGAGGGGTGCCCGGCCTGAGAAGGGTAGGGGTTCCAGGCCCTGATACCTGCTGTGTCCCCAAGGGGTCTCTCCGGTTGCTGCTGGAACCCTGGCCTTGGGCTCTGATCAGGTGCCGCCTTGTTCCCCTCTCTGGCCAGTTTCCATTCAGTTTTCCCTTTGATTTGGAGTACAACACTGCCTCCGTGATACGATTTTTGTTGTCCTCTGCCGGTAGGCAGGCTGAATCTGTGGCATAAAAGTACTTGGTCAGTCATCCATCTGTTTCCCACTCAGGGGGGCCACCTGTGTTTCTCATTCCCTCTAGGGTGGGTGAGGGTTAGAGCAGTTTTTGGCCACAGCCCCTTGTGGCTCAGCAGCCCTTCATTTTGCAAACCACCCCACTCAATCCATGAGCAAATCTCCTAGCTGCTACCCTGAATTTCCAATGAGGAAATGACATGCGGCTTCTGTTCCATCCCTGAGGGGCGGTAGCAGGTCTCTGGCACCTGTGTGCTCCTGTCTGCTCTTAGGGTGATGGATCCTTCATGGTTTGTTTTACAGTTCCATGTGCCCTGCCTTGGGCTGGGCTCTGTGTCCTCCAGTTGGCCATCTCTGTGACCCTTGAGCTGTGTTTGCCCCAAATGCTCAACTCGTCCAGGGAACTGGGGAGCCAGCCCTGTTTGTTTCCTCGTTCCTATGCTTGTTGCCTCAGATCTGTCCTTGGTGCCTTGTGTAACTTGAAGCTCCACCCTGAGCTGTCCCACAGAGAACCCAGACTCACCTGTCCTCCCAGTGGTGCCCTTAGGGTGGCACCCAGCTATGCTGCCAGCAGCAGCATTAAGTTGTCAGGTCGTCCGACCCTCTTCCTGATCGATGGAGGGCTGCAGCTCCCCGCGGTGCAGAGCTTACCCACATTCCCACTGAGCATGCAAGGCCTGCGTCACCTTCTGCATGGAACAGTGGAGCATAAGGATTGTCCTGGAACACAGAGGGACCCTCAAGTCTGAGGATGGCCAAGGCCGTGTAACTGTGGAGACTGAATGTGTGGAAGGGGCTTTGCCCCAGACCAGACAGTGAGGCAAAGAGAATGACCACCTCCAGAATGCAGGGGCACCCTCTACTAGTGGCTCTGGGTCATTTTGGGACCAGCGTAGGTTGGGGACAGAATGGGACCTTGGCCATCAACCTAGATTGGCCTACACCTGATCCCTAGACAAAGATGGAGTCTTCTAGCAGCCTCCCAGGAAGGACTGTTCATGAGTGTGCCTGGCGGTGGCTCTTGGTTGATTTTTCTAAGGAGCCAGAACTTTCTGTGTGTGTGTGTGTGTGTGTGTGTGTGTGTGTGTGTGTGTGTGTGT
>CAJQZJ010032670.1:975509-989244 GCA_907164525.1 Lophiomys imhausi | reverse complement strand
TGTGTGTGTGTGTGTGTGTGTGTGTGTGTGTGTGTGTGTGTGTGTGTGCGCGCGCGCGCGCTCAGCATGTTTGGCCCATAGGGAGCTCTGGCCCTGTTGGAGGAAGTGCATCCCTGTGGAGGCAGGCTTTGAAGTCTCATATGCCTAAGCTAGGCCTAGAGTGGCAGTTTCCTTTTGCTGCCCGTGGATCACGATGTAGAAGAACTCTCAGCTCCCTTTGTAACACTGTGTCTGTCTGCACACTTCTTCACATGACAGTAATGGACTAAACCTCTGAACTGTAAGCCAGCCCCCATTTAATGTTTTCCTTTATAAGAGTTACTATGATCGTGGTATCTCTTCGCAACAATAAAACTCTTAACTAAGACAGTATCCATGTGTTCAGTGTGGGAGAGAATGTGTCCACATTGTATGAATACATGTGTTCATTGTGTATATGAATGTATCCATGTATATGCTGGGGTGTATGTGCATGTGTGTTTGTATCACTCTCTTCCAGTGGGTGTGTGAATGTGTATCCGTCTGTATGTGTCACTGAGCATATGTGTGCTTATGGACAAATGTCTTGGAGTATATCACGCCCCAGCCCTTGTGGCCATTGTCTTCCCTGATGCTTGGAAGCTCTGTCCTGGCCTCTGGGCTCCTGTGTTCTGCCACTTGTTACTGTGCCCACATGTTGCTGCACTAGATCCTGGAGTCCACACTTCCTGTCCTTGACCCAGACCCAGCTCACAGGGAGCCTAGATTTCATGGGATCGGTGTGGCGTGGCTGCTGTTGGACAGAATCCTCTCACTGGGGGCAGGTCAAAGCTTCCCTCCCAGGGAGCCCTCAAAGTCTAATTCAGACTGTCTGGTGTGTGTATACAATGCCTACTCATCCAGACTGTATCTCTTAATGGTTTGGTTTGTTCTAATCAACCTTCAGAGGGCAGTTTAAGTTAGCACAGCCTGCCTCAGGCTGGTTTAATTCCTCGATGAACTGGGGTATAATCACTCTTTTCTAGCCCACAGGCAAGATGACCATAGGATTTGCTTGGTCTGGCACCTTTGGAAGTGATGTGGTCCCTCATAGTGAATAGGGTCTCCACTGTCCACAGCTGTCTTAGGGAGGCTGGACTGCAGGTCCCAGCCTCAGTGGCCCTATACCTTCTGTGTCCATGGAAGTTTCATGGAGTTGCAAGCTTGGGCCCAGCCCTCTTGTCACCTGGGAACATGGCTGAGTACTTTATTCCTTGTCTCCCCCTCTTTCATCTGTCCTGTAGCCTGTACCAGGCCACCCCCTTATCCACACTCTTGGCCAGCTCTTCCCTGGCTAGTCCCTATATAGGGCACCCACTCTGCCATACCGTGTGTGCTTTTTGTAAAATGGACCCTGTAGACTTCTTATACACAAGTTGGCATCCAGCATGGCACTGGGCCTCATGGGTGTGGAGAATGGACTCCTGTTTTCCTCCCAGCATCCCTCTGCCACCCTATGCTGCTGATGTGGACAGAGCCCTTGGTTCCATAAGCTCCAGCAAGAAAAGGTGCCTCAGAGGCAGGCCCTGCCCTGGCAGTGGCCACCGACACCTGGAAGGCAGGGCACCTGGAAAGTTATCAGATGTTCTGCACTCCTCAGTCTAGTGTGATTTTCTAAGAATGACTGTTGTGGCTGCCTGGAGCTCTGTTTCTCCTCCCCACAGACCATACAATCACCTCCTGACTAGCTGTTTCCTTTTGTAGTGTTCAGAAACATTAGCCTCTCCTACAGCCTGTGGTCCCCTAGTCTGTTCAGATCAGTTTGTACCAGTGGGGGGACTGATGGCTGTGCCGAGTCTTCCTGGAGACGGTAGCCTGTGGAGATATCGGGAGATGTGGGCAGAAGGTGCAGTAATACGTTCTAGAACCCTCTAGGCCCCTTGAGTCCTGCCTTGTTTACCTAGGGGAGGGTTTTCTGCTCCCTGGGGTACAGACAAACGCTGGAAGGCCAGCGGTGAAGCCTGTTGACCCTGTCCCCAGCATGCTTTTCTTCCTGACTGCATGGATCCACCCACCCACATACTGCACTGCTGCAGAGCTGTCTGCTCCCCTGCCCATGCAGCATGCTGATGCAAAGGGCTTCCTCCCTGCCTCACATCTGCCCCAGGTGCTGAATGGTGATGCTGGAGAGACCCCCCCCCCTTCTACTCTCAAGTTTGGCATTGTCAGGAAGCCTGCTGAGGGCTTCTAGGAAAATTCCTCATGGAGAATAAACAGGATTAACACCCCCGGGGTGGGGGAAAATACACAGCCTGCAAAGCTGGGATCCTAGAAATCCTAGAAGCTAGCCAGAAGTGGAAGTGGCTGATAAATAGCACGGGGTCAGCGGGGGTGTTTTGGTTATCACACCCGCAAATTGGCAGAGACCTGATCCAGATCAGTCCTCAGCAAAGTCCAGTCCCCATACCACAAGTCTCAGCATTGCAAGCAAGAATCTGACAGGAGAGGAACCCTGGCCGCAGCACTTTGGCATGTTGAATAGAGGAAGCATATGTGTGAATGGAGACAGGAGAGGTGATGATGCTCTAACCTCCAGATACATCCAGACAGCCCGCTGCAGGCTTCTGTGGGACCAGGTGGTTATCGCCAGCGACAAGATGCTGTGTGTAATGACTGCCCTGGCGGATAAATTATGTGCTACAGTAGATGTTGGTACCTGGATAAGACTGTTGTGCCTTTAAAAGGTGCCACTAACTATTCTCAGTGTCCAGTCCACACTGATTCCTACAGCTGTGGAAAGTGTCTTCCATTTTGCAGCATTTAGCTCTGCCCCACAGAGCCAAACTACCACCACATGTCTTTCTAACTCAGAGCCACAGGCAACCTCCTGGTCCTGTAGCCTCCCGCTGCCCTGAGGTCAGCATTGGTTACTGGCTATGCCTCCCTTGGGCTCTGGCCTTCTCCCAACCTAGCCTTGGCTGGAGAGCTGGCCAGTATATCCCAGGGTCTCAGTAATCTCTAGTGCTGGGATTTCAAGTTTGGACTACCACACCTAACTTTTTTTAATTTGTGTTCAGGGGTTAGACTCGGGTCTTCAGCTCCTTACAGAAAGCACTTTGCAAACTGACACATCTCCCCAGCCCCACCATAATAATTTTAGGGTGGAGTGGCAGGGTACGATGGTGTGTTGAGAAGGCATAGGGCACTGGGTCGGTCCAGCCTTTGGTGCCAGGTCCTCTGCTTGGATGTGCTGTCAGAGTCAGAACAGAACTGACTATGCCAGTCGAGCTCTACCATGTTTTTCCCAAAGTCCCCTGAGTGTTTTTAGTCAGGAGTGGAGGCTGGAAGCCAAGGTGATGACGGGATTGGTTTTCTGTGCTGACTCTGCAGGACCCCAGGGTGCAGGCAGCTCCAATGTGTTCTTAAACAGGAGTGCTTAAAAAAATAACGCCTTTCTTCCCAGGTGGCTTTCATGACATTGACACTGTTCCCCATCCGGCTGCTGTTCGCTGCTTTCATGATGCTGCTGGCCTGGCCCTTTGCACTCGTGGCCTCCCTGGGACCTTCTGATAAGGAGCCAGAACAGCCTCTGGCCTTATGGAGGAAGTAAGTAGCTCTCTTGGCTGGCCGTCTGCATGGTGTGTGTGTGTGTCTGTGTGACTGTGTGTTGTCCTTGCTCAGCCAGTATGGACCTGTCTCTCCCTTTCTAGCTGCTTTACTGGGACCCGCTCACCAGGGACCAGTACTTCTTGCTGCTTCCTTTGAAACTAGCTTGTCCCTGCCTATCTTGACAAAACTGAAGCTCTGGCTGTCATATGCTGGAGCCACTCCTGCCCTAGTGGAGACTCTGAGGCAGTCCTGCCTCCTAGGTGGTGGGCACTGTTGCTACAGGCTGACTGCCCCTTGCCTTTAAGTATTAGATATACATGAACCTCAGCCATCGGAAGATGGATATGTTGGGAACACAGCCAAATTGGAGCTCCATTAAACCACGTCACGGTGTCAAGATCCCATAGACACTTTGATTTTTGTGACTTTCCACTTGTCCCAGGCATCTTAGCTAGACCTCTGAGTCTCTAGAGCACTGTCAAAGACAAAAAAAGCCTTGATAGAGATGCTGACAGAAAGGCCTACAGGCCAGATCTGGCTGCTGTATGAATAACTTTTTCCTGAACATGCCACCCCGGGGGCTACTTTCACAGGGAGATGAGCTATGTGGGTATGGGGAACTCTATGGCCCCAAAGCCTAAAATGTCACCAACTGGTGCTCTGTGAGCTGAGTGTTCACACAAACCTCCCAGCCTTTCTTGTCTTGTGTGAGGAGGGCCTGATGCGAGGGATGCATGTTCAGGAAAGAGGCAAGAGAAGATCTGATCTTCTAAACCCCAGATGTCTGGATGTCAGGTCTCCATCAGACCTGAATCTGTGAACACCCAGAGTGAGTGCTGAGTGAGGGTGGTCATCTGTCAAGTTGTTCCTCGCTCTCAGTTCTTCATTAGTCTGAGATTTTCCTAATCAATCCTCTGAGTAGCATGCTTTATTGTGACATCTTTAAAAAGGTGAAAACCATAAGATATGAGTCTGGTATGAAATATAGCCACGCACATCAAATGTAGGCCAAACTAGATCCCGATTTTGAGCTTGCTGAGAGCAGAAGTTCTGCTGAGATGCAGATTTGGGTGGATTTAAAGGTACTTGGGTAACAGGTGTCCGCTCTGGTGACAAGAGGCCGAGGACACTTTGCCGTTGCTCTACATGCTGCCTGCGTGGTGTCACAAGGGCCTCATCACCCCTTTCTCCCTTCCCCACCCCAACTCAGAGTCCCTGAGCAGCAGGACCATCTTCAAAGTGGGCGCCTTGGGCTGTACTTCTGCCCCCTCCCCCACGGGTTCACAGACCTGGGGCTCTGCTTGTGCAAAGTCACTGCACTTCAGCGAGCTCCAAAGGGCCCCAGGAACCTCTTTCCAACAGCTCTGCTTCTGTGTTGCCCAGTCACTCAGTCCGTTCACAACAGCTTCACTGTACAAATGTCATGCGAGTACTGTTGCATGTGCAGCGAGGTAGAGGCTGAGATTTCTTCAGGCCACAGTTTCGCTTGAGCTTTGTGTGTCCTTGTCAGCACAAGGTACATGTCATTCTGTATGAGGGAGAACGTCTTTATGCCTGGGTATACATGTGTATAGGGGTGTGTGTATGTAGATGAGCCTGTGTATATGAAGTACATCCATATATGAATGTACACACATGAGACTATGCATGTGTGTGTGCCTGTTAGAGTGTGCATTTAGATGAGAGTATGGATATGTGTGTAGGTAATATGTGTTCGTTGTGTATAGTTATGTGTACATGTATGAGTTTACACAGAAGTATGTGTGTATGTGTACCTATTGGAGTGCACAGGTGTTTATGAAGATGTGAGTGTGCGTGTAGGTGTTGGAGTATGTATGTATATACATAGAAAAGTATGATGGGCTGTGTACATGTATGAATATGCCTATGTACTATACATGTGTGTGTATTATGTATGTAGGTATGTACATGTGGAAATGTGCATATGTGTAGAGTCCAGACGTGTTGGAGTGTGCATGTGTATACATGTTGGTGAGTATATGTGTTGGAGTGTGCATGTGTATGCATGTTGGTGAGTATATGTGTAGGAGTGTACATGTACAGGTGTATGTCTACACAGATGAGAATATGATTACATATACAGAATATGAAGTATATGTACATATGTTGAATGTCATGTACAGTGCACACATGTATACTGGACCCACATGTACAGTGTTGTGCTCCATGAAGCCCTAGACACATTTATTCAGTATCTATGAGAACTCAATGGATTTGTGGCTCTCGGCTCTCGTGGGTGCTTTTGACTCCTGAACAGTTAATAAGGAGCTTTAGAGTGGCACCGAGCTAGGAAAAAGCAGGGTTTTAAATAACTGGCTGCAGAGTACTCAGTTCAGCTGAGTTTCAGCAGCAGATTCATTCAGACTCAGACTCATGTTATGTTTGCACAGCAAAGCTGTTGTGAACAGATTGATGTTAAAGATTATTTCTTTTTTTTTTTTCTGAATGGAGTTGGTAGCATTCAGACATTCCTAAAATTCTCGGCTTTCAGTGAATGACACAGTTTTTTAAAGATGCTTATTTAAGTTACTTTCAAAATATGGTGTCATAAAAATCATACTACTGCCTTCTGGTAGTACTGACCTCTAGCTTGGCTCCTCAGCCCACCAGAGCAAGTCCCTGATGGGTCAGGCGGGCAGCAGTCAGCGTCCTCCAGCTGCTGGTCCTCCTTCGAAAGGCAGTTTGAGAGGGGCTGTTCCTGACGGTTTACAGGGTATTATGTCCCCCAGTCATGAGATTGAAGGACTGTGTAGCCTACCCCTTACCCTCAGAGAGGAATCCCCACATGGGGGGGGGGGGGCTTCCTCTGCAGCAGTACAGCCGCACCCTATGGTTTAAAGTTTTAAATTACACAGTCTTTGTTTTGCATTTGGACTGCAGCCTTTGATTTTTCCCCCCTCTTGCGGTTTCAATATCTCTTTTTCTTGCTTGTGGCAGAAAGAGTATCAAAACCCCCAATTCAGCTCCGGTTCTCCAAGTCCCACGGTCGGGCCATACTGTGGAGTAGTGCTGATTCCTGGGGCACCCTGGACCGCTGTCCGAAACACCTGCTGCACCTCTCAGATAGATCTGTCTCTGAGGCCTGAACCTTGTTTGTTGTTGAAGACTTTCTGAGCTGTGAGGTTCTCTTCCCGGAAAGGATTTGCAAGAGGAACTGAGACTTGGTTAACCACCAACAACCTGCTCACTTTCCTCTCTGCCTGGCTTTCTGGCTGGTCAGAGTACGGCATGTATGCCCTTCAGCTGAAAGGTGCCAGTCTGTTGTCTTGTGACATACACCTGTGTGTGGGGACAAACTGCTTCTCTTCAAAAACCTCTTCATCCTGGGGCCAAAGCCCTAGGTCGTCTTTGCACTGAGGAGCTGTTTAGCTTGTATTCCGCCCCTTTCTCCTTTGTGTTCCTGGAGCTTCCTCCACCCACCCACCCCGGCCTTGCTGTAGACTTGACCTCCGTTCTTGCCCAGAGCTCACTGTCCTCTTTGCCCCTGTGAAAGGACCAGCAGGATGAAGGATCTTCAAGACTGGGGGCGGGGGGGCGCGCGATGGGGCTTACTTTCCACCTCCCCTCTTCCACTTGCCCTCCCAGGATTGGCTCCCATTTCAGGGTGATCTTCCCAGAGCCTCACTTCCCCAACTTCTGCAGCCTGCTCTTTCTGATCAGTTGCTATACATTTTTGTATTTTTGTATGTTTTCACTATGGGTCCATCTGGAAGTATCCAGCTGTGACACTGAGAACTGTGTGCCTGTGTGTGACACCATCCTTAGAAATAGACCTTGCATCTGCTCCCCAATGTCTCATCGTCACTATGGCAGTTGCTTATCCTCCAGGTAAGCAAAGGTCTTTCCAAGGTGACTCCTGGATGGGGCTCTGTGCCCAACAGTGATTGGGCACTGCTGAGATCTGTTGAGGCTTCTCTCGTAGAACCTCCAGGGGAGTTAGCACTTTGGGGAAAATCAAAGAACAGGGCTTCGAGCTCTTTTTGTCTTGTTTTTTGGTCGCCTGGCTAATTCAGCAGCAAGCCTCCTCTGGGGACAAGCTCCACGCAGGACTGTTCACATCACATGCCACTGCAGGGGTATCCTGAATGGTGACTGGGGTATAGCTTGTTGGGGCTGAGTAGATAATAATCAGAGTTGGGTGCCTAAGTTATTACATGCTTAAAAAGGACATCGCAGGAAACCAAGATGGATGGATGGTCTAGGCCAGTTTTTTTCTCTTCTACATTCACGTCCATAAAAGCTGAATGTGTTGATTCATGTGGTCAGGCGACAAGACAGAGTGACACAAGGGAAGGAGCTCTGGAAGGCTCAGTGGGGTACTGCCCTTGCTACTAGCATGCAGCTTCTGACGAGTGTTCTATTTTGATGGCTTGTCTACTCATGCATGGCTGGATGTTAGAACGAGCTGCTGATATTCCGAAGTGTGGACGTCTTTGACCTTGGCCTGTGGTCCACTGTCAGAGCCAAGTAGCTGTCTCACCTGCAGGCTTCTGTGTGGTGGACAAAGCCCGCCGGCTGTCTGTCAGATGAGGTGGGAGATGCTGGTTGTGGGTGCCCCAGAATCCAGCACACCAGTTCTCCTCTCAGGGTGGTTGCTCTAGCAGCCCGCAGCCCTGAGCACTCTCTGTGAGGCTGCCAAGGCCCCAGTGTCCTCTCCCTACCCTCTTCCATGCCTAGGCAGTGGCAGGAACACAGTGTTGTGTGTTTCTTACAGGGTCGTGGACTTCCTGCTCAAGGCCATCATGCGTACCATGTGGTTTGCCGGCGGCTTCCACCGTGTGGCTGTGAAGGGGCGGCAGGCGCTGCCGACTGAGGCGGCCATCCTCGCCCTGGCGCCACATTCCTCCTACTTTGATGCCATCCCTGTCACCATGACCATGTCCTCCATTGTCATGAAGGCGGAGAGCAGAGACATCCCAATCTGGGGAAGTGAGTGAGCGCCCGAGAGCGGACAAGCCCCTGGGAACTGGGGTGGGCGAGCCCCAGGGAGCACGTGAGACCCTGGAAGTGTGCGAGACCCCTTCCCTATGAGAGGCCCCTGCAAGCTGCACGCAGTCCAACAGCAGGCCCTGGCTATGCTGTTTTCGTCATTGTGGCTCCCTGGTAGCTTGAGCTCTTTTATTTATCAGCACCTGTGTGTCCTCCTGCACTGTCCTGCACAGGGATGCATGCCTGAAATCGGCCTTGCAGGCATGTGTTTCCTGCGCCACAGAGAAGTTCAGGGACTCCCAAGCTCCCGGCACCACTGGCTCCTACAGACCAGGAGCAGCGGTGTCTCAGGGCTGCTGATCAGATCACAGAGTGAGTGCCTGGCTGCAGCCCAAGGTCTTTCTGTCACGTTCTAGAAACCACAAGTTAGGGGTCACAGTGTGTGCAAGGGGGTTCCCTCTTGAGGCTCCACGGGAGATTGTCCTGCCTGTCTGGTCATGTGGCCAGATTTCTTTTGTCCTTCCTCTGTTTGTGTCCTAGCTAAGAATGTCAGTGGATAATCCAAGATAGCCTCATTTAAGATCCACAATTTCATCTGCATAGACTTTTTGTCTGAAAGGCCATGCTCACAGGTTCCAGGCTTGAGAAATGGGGACAACACACGCTGAGTTACTTCTCACAGCCTGGCTGGCTTCCTTCGTGGTTCCCAGGCACCTTAGTAGATGATATGGACGTTTCTAGGCATGAGGGGCAGTGCTGAGGCACCAGAGGGTGGTGGTGGTCACTGGGCACTGTGGCGATTTGTGGTAACTCTGGTTTCCTACAAAGACAATGGAAGGAGGACAGTTCAACCTGACACCTCTGTTAGAAGACTCACAGATCTAAACCCACACCATGGTGAATGAACAGTGAGAGGACAGACAGACTTGGCAGAAAGGCTCTATGATGTGCTCTGCAGCCTTGTGCTGCTGTCTGGGCCTATGAGTTAATGTCCTGGGGTAACTGTGGCTCTGTGGGTCTCATGAATATGGCCGCTCAGCAGCCTTACCTGCACTACAGAGCATAGGTTTGTATCTTCACACTGAATGGGCTCTGGCAGCATCGCCTGACAACAGAAGGTTGCCAGGTCTGAGATGAGACACCGTGACCAGAAGCAGCTTGGGGGCGAAAGGCCTTATTTCAGCTTATGGACACCCACAATCTATCACTGAAGGAAGCCAGGGCAGGAACTCAGCCAGGCAGAGAACTGAAGCAGAGGCCATGCAGGAGTGCTGCTTACTGGCTAGAGCTTCGTGCTTTGCTCAGCCTGCTTTTTTATATACCCCAGAACCACCTGCCCTGGGGGTGGCACCACTCAAAATGGATTGGGCCCTCCCACATCAATCACTGATAAGAAAGTGCACTTACACTGTAGTCTTGGCCAGAGGCCGGTCTGGTGGTGGCATTTCTCACTTGAGGTTCCCTCTCCCCAGAGGCCGGTCTGGTGGTGGCATTTCTCACTTGAGGTTCCCTCTCCCCAAGTGGGTTGAGCTTGTGACAAGTTGTCATAAAACCAGCCAGTGTCCCTGGCACCCTGGTTTCTCTGTACATACCAGGCTCATGCTCTGTGGAATCCAGAGAGACCTCGGAAATCCTGAGGTGTTTTTGTCTGGGAGATGACCAGAAGACAAGACTTGGCCACCACCCTGGACTGCCCTGCACTGACCCGGCTGCCTCTCCTAACCACAGAAGCAGCCGCTGACACTGGGCCAGATTGTGAGGAGATGTTTCTTGCACTGTCTTAAGGGCACTAGGTTTTGGGGTGTGCCTGCAGCGTGGGCCTTCTGTCTTCACTTTCATCGTTTCCTCTTTGGATGTGGAGTGGGCACCCTCCCCGTTCCGTGTGGAAACTGACTCATGACCATGGGGAAGCAGGTGGCCAAGCAGGCTAGAACCTAGGCAGAGGGCGAGCAAGGTCCACAACCCCAGACAAACACATCTGTGACCTTTCTGAGGCTCCTGGCTGTGGCTAAGTCCCCTGCAAACATGGCCTCCACATCCTGTGTGCTTCCCACCTGAGAGGTATGGCCATGCCCACCCATAGGAAATGTGCATCTTCACCATGGGTTCAGGCAGCACTGTGGTCAGCATCCTGAGCAAAGGCCCCCAAGGCTCATGAATTCCTTCCATCCACAGGGTGATGGTACAGATTTGGCTCATGTAGAGGCAAAGAAACCAGATTGGGGCTTGACTAGTGGTTTGTACAGGGCATGAGATGGGAGTGCCTCTTCTCTGCCAAGCATTTGTCTCAGTCCCATGATCTAGGTAGCCAGAACCTTTGCAAGGAGACCAGCAAGAAGGCAGAAGGTGGAGCTGTGTACAGCTTTTGCACCTGCGAGTACAGTAGGTCCTGTAGACAGAATGAGCTGGCCAGTGCAAGGACATGGGTTATGAAACACCTGTGAGCAAGCAGGTTGATCCCCTCTTGATGAGACTCTTTGGGTCCTTGAGCTGTTTGGGTCACAGGCTGTAGGTTTATTAGTCTGATCACCAAATAAAGGGTAATATTCTACACCCCTGGGAAGTTGGGTTGAATTCCAAGGGTTTTTTTTGGACCAGCAGGCATCTCCCACTATCTGAGTCCGCTTTCTTACCCTCATGTCATAGACACAGAAAGCTTCTGTATTCAACCCCACGAAACACACTAGACAGTGAGACCAGGTGAACCCCAAGGCCTCGGGGAAGATGGAGACATTGTAGGTTGAAGCAGACATATAACCAACCTTCACAGCACCCTGTTGTTATCTTCCCTGTTACTCTCAAGTCACTTTAGAAGCATCAGGAAATTGACAGAGAAAGATGAAACAATTGCTAGAATGACAGAACAGCAAAACAATTCTAGAACTGCAAAGACATGATCACCATCCCCAGTGCGTTTGGCTATTTAGAAGTGTTATGAAGACCCAGTGGGTTATTGCAAGATCCAAGGGATTCTCTCTCCTGCCCTTCCGCCCTCCCTCTCTCCATCCCTTCCTTCCTTTTTTTTCCCTATTTTATTTTATTTCTGTGCTTTTTGGGAAACCTAGAAAGAATCACAAAGTGTTCCTTTTAAATCTCAAAATGACTCACAGAAAGAACCTACAGCTAAAATGGTCCTGGGAGTTCAGCTGCAGGCACAGTGAGCCAGGGACTGTAGTGGCCCTAAGCCCAATTCCCTTTGTCTCAGCACGGACTTACCTGAGGGCAGTTCGTATTAAAACCTCTTCACAGTTTTTTGAGCAGTGTCCTATTTTTACATGGTCTTACTTTAGTGGCCCCAGCATTTTGGTCAGTCGAGCCCTGTCAGTCACGGAAGAATCCGCGCCTTGAACCTGGACCAGAGGTAGTGATACTGTGTTGTAGCAGTCACTGTGTGACTGTGTATGGTCTCTGGGGCTCTTATAGCAAAGAAGCAACAAGAGTTTGTTCTTACCACTCTGGAAGCCAGAAGTTCAAGGGGAGGGCATTGGCACATGGTGGCAGCTGGCAATCCTTGGCATTCTGTAGCTTGTAGACACATGGCATCCTTCCTTGTCATGCAGCCTTCTCTCCCCGTCCCTGTTCTCTTACAACAGTGACATCAGACATTGATTAGGGCCACCCTAAATACGGTCATATCACCTGAACTTGGTTATCTGCAAATATCTCCTCTCCAGTTACAGTCACGTTCCCAGGTACCCGGAGTTAGGCCCTCATCCCTAACTTTCAAGGATGCAAGCAAGTTCAACCCACAGGGAGTCTTGAATGTCCTTGTTCTGCTGGTGGAGTGACAGAGTAGATCATTTGCATTTAATAGTGTTAGGTCTCCACTATGTGCTGTGTGTCCTAGCTGATGGTTCTGAGAACTCATTGCTTCTCCCTGGCACACATGTAGAAAAAAGCTAATTAATTTATTTAACCAGCATTTAGGTTATATTTAATTTGTTGGCGGGTTTAATCCTTAACCCGCCATTATAAGTGAATACACACAGACACCATGTGGATTTTAATAAGCTTTGGCCTGAATTGTGCAATCCTAGCCCATCTAAGCTAGCTCTTAATTCTATTTCTCAAATATGACCCCATGTAGACATATGTTCCCTTGGATTGCTATTTTCCACACTATGCTGATGTTCCAGACCATGTGGAATGATATTCTTTTCTCTAACCCATAGCATGTGTCCTCCTTCCTGAACCTGGCTGCTTCTTCCCATGAACCTCTCTGCTTCAGAAGCCCATGCACCTTAGTCCTGCCTATGTATGTCTTTGCCCAGTCTCAGGCCTCAGCATTTATTAGGTAACAGACAGCAAGCAGAACCAATTAATTAACATGTAGGATGCATAGCATCCCCCCCATCACACACAGGTTGTGGGAGTTCCCTGGAAGGTTCCCCACCCTCCAGGTGTTAGCATGGCCAGGGGAGGTAGGTGTCTTGAAATGCAGCTCACTGTGGCCCCTGAGAGATCTCTGCTCCAACCCTGGGGTTAGAAGCTGTGGGTGTTGATCTCCTGTCTCAATTCCTACAGCTCTGATAAGGTACATTCGGCCTGTGTTCGTGTCCCGCTCTGACCAGGACTCTCGAAGGAAGACAGTGGAAGAGATCAGACGACGGGCACGGTCAAATGGAAAGTGGCCTCAGGTAGGACCGTCCTGTTTGCTTTGGTGGGCTCTGCCAAAAGGTGCGCACTTTGAGAGTGGAAGAAAGAGGACGCCACGCAGCCTGTTCTGTCGTCCCTAGTGCTGGGGTTCACGTTCTGCTGGTCTTTGGGCAGTGTGTGCACCCAAGAGAGTGCTTGCTATTGGGCATTCTGGGTTTTGGTGTCTGGACTTAAAATGAAAACATAATCTCTCGAGCGTCCACCTCTTACATCACTGTGTGGGGTGACACCTTGCTGACTGCCCTGGGTATGGTTAACTGTGAGCCTGAGGAATTCCAACACTTCTAGACCCTGCACTGGGTCTCCTGTCAGCTGGCTCCTGTAGCTGTACCCATGAGGCCTGTCTTTGTCCATGCCTCCTGTAACCCTCAACTGCCTTGGTGTCACACGTTCAGTTTTTTTTTTCTCTCTCTCCCTGAGCCAACAAGTAGAGGCTAGAGGGTTTGCAGGATGCCCTGTCTGTACCTGCTCAGAAGCACTGCAGATCTGGTACTAACTGTACCCGCAGGCAGGCAGCCTCTGTGCATTTTGGCTTCTAAGATGCACAAGAAGCACACACACA